>JADBJO010017243.1:27500-38212 GCA_016801955.1 Conus betulinus | reverse complement strand
TTGCCGAAAATTTCTTGTCTTGTTTTGTGTCGTTCTTAAAGTGCGTTACTTCACACTTTGTTTTGTGTGCTCTTTCTGCTTTTTTTCGTCGTGTTTCGGTAACGCTGCAGTTTGTTCAAATTTTTAACATTGGCAAAAAAAATGACAAGCCAATCAAATCAATGGTTTTTTAAATCATGTGAAATACTATTCCCCCTGCGCCCCCCCCCCCCCCCCCCCCCCCCACACAACTCCCCCCCCCCCCTTCCCCCCCCCCCCCCCCCCCCCCCCCCCCCCCCCCCCCCACTAAACGGCCGGCTTGGTTTCCCATCTGATTTATTTTGTTTTTGAACACCTCTCACCCCCCCCCCCCCACCCCCAACGATTCCATCCACCATCACAAAATTCCACTACGATGGCGGGTGCCCACATGTCACTAACCGAGAGGTGAGCGATGGTGTGAACACTCATACATGATTTATGGGGGGCGGGGGAGGAGGGGGTGGCGGAAGCCCAGCGTGAGCCGTACTTGGATGTCTGGGTTTGTTTTTGCTCAGTGCTGGTTCCGGATACATCTTCAACAACAAAAGTTCAGGCCAACAAGGGAGCAAAGGAGCATGTCTAAGTGTAAGAATACGTGCAAAGGTGCCTGCTCATATGCGCGCGCGCGCTCGCATGTGTGTGTGTGTGTGCGCGCGCGCGCGCGCGCGCGCGTGCGTGCTTGCGTGCGTGTGTTCGTGTGTGTGTGTGTGTGTGTGTGTGTGTGTGTGTGCGCGCACGTGCACATTAGCGTGAACGTGCGTGTGCATGTGTGTGAGTGTGTGAGAGCGCGTGCGCGCCCATCATCTGCATATCTATCTACGTATCTCTGTGTAACAATATGAGACTGCATATTTGGTTTGTTTCAGATTCCCCCCCCACCCCCCCCCCCCCCCCCCACCCCCAGGCCATCCCCGAAACGAAAGTCGAAAAAAGAATTCAAGAATAACACAAGGAGCGACCAAAAAAAAAAAAAAATCAACTGCTTGCATCTCGTCTCATGAAACGACCCATTTTCCCAAAAAACACCATCCCTACAGCGAAAGAAGCCCACAAGGAAAGCCCGAGGAAAGTACAGAGGGTAGACAACAAGCAGTAGCAGCAGTGGCGGAAGCAGGAAGCAGCATCAGTGTGTGCGCCAGCGCGCGCCCGCGCGCGCGAAGGAAAAGAGGGTGAGGGGGCGGGGGGAGGGGGGTTGGGCGGCAGGGGCGGCGGTCCGCGCGCGCGCGCACAAGCGCATGCGGGCGATCCCGCCAAACCGACATGAGCCCACCCACGTCCCAAAATCCCCCACCTCAAGCGACATGGCGAATTGGCGTCCTATTTCCCTCCTAAATGTAGTGTACAAAATAGCTTCCTCATGTATTTCAAAAAGAATAAGAAATGTTTTACCATCTCTCATCAGTGAGGATCAAACAGGTTTCATGGCTAACAGATTTATGGGCGACAATATTAGACTAATCTATGATTTGATTAATTATTTAAATGCGAAAAACCTCCCTGGACTGTTGCTGCTCTGTATAGACTTTGAAAAGCCTTCGACTCACTCGATTGGGATTTTATGTTGAATGTTTGTAAGGGCTTTTCGGGTTTGGTGAAAGTATATGTCACTGGATAGAAACATTCTATAAGGATATTAAATCAACTGTTATTGTAAATGGCCAGGCTGCTCAGTGGTTTAAAGTAGAAAGAGGATGTAGACAGGGAGACCCTATATCTCCTTACTTATTCATTATATGCGCAGAAATTTTAGCCGTAATGATAAAGGAAGAAAAGAAGATAAAAGGCATAAAAATAAATGATGTAGAACACAAAATATCCCAGTTCGCTGATGACACTCAATTAGTAAACAATGGCGACAAAAATTCTTTTGAACAGTCTATTAATATACTTACCACGTTTTGAAGAGTTTCAGGACTCCTCATGAACAGCGAAAAAACACAGCAATATGGCTAGGATGTCATAAAAACTCCAAGAAAAAGTATTGTCCTCATCTAAAAAATCATATGGAACCCTTCTCAATTCAAAATACTCGGTGTTTGGTTTACTCAAGACTTGAAAGAATGTGAAAACATGAATTATGACAATAAATTTTCAGAAGTTAAAACATTATTCAAAATTTGGTCTCAAAGAAGTATAACACCAGTCGGAAGAGTTGCTGTTCTCAAATCCCTCATTCTGTCTAAGCTCATACACCTCTGGATTTTGTTACCCAACCCACCTGACCTCTTAATTAAAAAACTTCAAAAGATGTGTTTTAGCTTTGTGTGGAATGGTAAACAAGATAGAATAAGCAGGAAAACAACAATTAAAACTATAAAGCAAGGTGGCTTAAATATACCTGACATCAAAAAATATATTAATGCTTTGAAACTTTTATGGATAAAAAAAACTTAAATCACAAATCACAAATGGAAAAGCATTGTTACGAAAATGTATCCATTCAGCGAAAAAATTGAAAATTATGGACCAGCATTTGGTACAGGATACATGAGCTCTAATTTGTTCTGGAGACACACCTTTATAGCCTATAGGGAATTCTGTCTTTGCGTGACACCACAAACATTAAATGAACTTCTAGCTGAACCTGTTTTTATAACGACAAGATAAAAACAGGAATGACATAATTAAACAAAAGAAATTAATTGAGAAAGGAAAGTATGCAATAAAACATTTTCTGAAGGAAAATGGACAATTTATGAACTTTGAAGAATTCAAGGCTAATGATAATTATACTATAAATTTTGTCACATACTGTGGATGGATTTCCTCAATGAAAGAATTCATAAAGAAAACTGGAATAAAACTGTGTGATAATAATAATGCAAACACAATTCAGAACATGCCGAGGGCTTTTACTATTATTATGAAAGAAAAAAAAGAGCTAAACGATACTATGAAATTTTTACTCAAGATGAGCGTAAGCCAAACTGTTGCTCTCAATGGCTACAAAAACTTAATTCTGAAGTTTCTTGGAATAAGGTATTTACCCATGTCCACAAAATTAAAGATGTAAAATTGAAATGGCTTCAAATTAGAATTATTCATAGAATTATTGGCACAAATATTGTTTTAAATGCCATGGCCTGACAAACACGACGAACTGCACATTCTGCAATGAAGAGAGAGATACAGTCCAACACTTTTATGGATGTGCAATTACGTTCAAACCTTTTGGAAAGAGGTGAACACATTTATTTAACGAAAAATGCCGAAACTCGTTTACCATTAAAATCACACGCGATATTGTTATCTTTGGAGTCGACAAACACATGCAAACAGAGACAATTTTTGACTTTATTATTATGGTTGCTAAATCTTATATTTACAAGTGTAAGATCGAAAGACGTAGGCCAAATGCTTCAGTTTTTCAGAGCCAGCTGAGCTGCAGATTCAAAATTGAACTCTATAATGCTAAAGTCAACAATGATCAAAACAGGTTTGATGCTCTATGGTACAATTACATGCGATGATTTTTTTTACACAAATACTTTTTTTTAAAAATCGATAATAACAACAAAATCTCAATCTAATACGCATCTCCGTAATCCCAGTCTCCATTTTTTCTTTTTTCTTTAAAATATTCTCATAATAGTTGATTTGACATGTCTTTGAATGCACATTTGAAGCAACATACTTATGCATTGATATATTATCCGTATGCTCTTGCTGTACTGTGGAAAGTGTATATGTCAAATGTGTATGATTTGTATATATTTGAGAATTAAAAAAAAAAAAATCTTACCAGACCCACACATGCCATCACACACACACACACACACACACACACACACACACCACACACACACACACACAGGCGTGCACGCAGGAATACTACTCATCAACAACAACAACAACAACAACAACAACAACAACAACAAAACAAACAACCGCATTTATAAAAGACATCACATCACAAAATTTTGAAACTGAGCCACGAGATTAAATGATATATGTTTAAAAAAAAAAAAAAAAAAAAAATAACTTCACACCAAATTTTGAACTTTTTTTTTTTTTTTTTTACATTGAAATGTTACGCATCATACGGATGATAACTGGACTGATGTCCTTTTATGATATAATACCCCAAATCAAATAATGGGTGTTTGGTTGGTTAAATAGCAAACTAATCTAATCAACTTGTTCCACAGGGACATCAGGTGGAAAAAAAATGGTTACTTGCTGTGTCAGTATATCCCGTTTCTCTGAGAAAAGGAAGAAACAGAAGAAATTGAAAATTGATTATGAAATTAAAAGAAAGAGGACAAATAGAGAAGAAAACACTCGCTGTGCGCGGGAGTTCTCTCTCTCTCTCTCTCTCTCTCTCTCTCTCTCTCTTACAGTGCGAGACATTTAAGGGCAACAACTGTAATACGTGTGTTGTGAAGGTAGGGAAAACCAGTTATCTACCGTTGACAATAATTGATGTTCAGACTTGTTGGTGATAGCTTCATCAAATATTGAAGTATTTAGCTTCACCAAATACTGAAGTATTCACCATTTATTTCACCGAAGTTCCCACCGCCTCGACACCTCACCCCAGTCACATCGGAAATTAAGAAAAATGAATAATAATAATAAAAAAAAAAGCAGCAGCTCCTCTGTCGTGTGAACTAGGCCTGCATAACAGCTGAAAAATTCATCACTTTTTGCTTGGGGTTCAAACAACAATGATATCCAAGCACATATCTGTCTAGTCGTCAATATTACCAAAGACAATTGTTACGATGATAATGATAACAGTAAGAATAATAATGATAATAGTAGCAACAAAGAAACAATAAAAATTTTTTATTGATTTTTTTATTTAGAGAATAAACCTCTTCGCCTCAACCTTCTTTCAGTACTGCCACAGATCACCTGCCTCTACAACAACAACCCCCCCCCCACACCCGCGTCCTCCTCTACCCTACCACCATTACCGCCATCACCACCAACCTCCAGTATTTTCTCTTTCCACCCCGTCTTCTCTCTGTGCTCTGAGGTTGTTGGTCAAACCTGTGCTCAGATGAAGAACAAATCGGTTCCCCTGACTCATTCGTGTCGACGGTCTGCCTGTCCGTCGGTCGGTGGTCGTCGGTCGGTCTGTCTGACTGACTCTCTCTCTCTCTCTTGTGTATGTGTGTGTGACTTTATTCTCGTCTCTTTCTGTATATATTTGTGTCTGTATGTCACTCGGTCTCTCTCGTTATCTCTCTGTCTGTTTGTCAGTCAGTCTGTCTGTTTCTCTCTTTGTCTGTCTCTCTCCCCCCATCCACCACAGTTTCACTCCACCCCTCTTCTTTCTTTTTTTTCCCTCCTTTTTGTGTCATTTCTGTTCGTTGCTCACTCACAGGACTGAGCGCAGTGGTTGTGCCAAGCCAGCCTCAGCAGCTGTGGACGTTGTCATCCCTCCTCCTGTCCCTGTTGTTGTCTCACAGGCACCATGACTTTTACCCCCCCAAAACACAGCCAACGGTGATTGTGCTGTCTTCTTTCTTCTGACTTCCATCCGCCCTGTCTTGTAAGGGGTTTCCAACTTCCATCATGCGTGTCATGCTCTGGGGCCACAATTAAGATTTTGCACTAAAACGTTGTGTATTCCAGGCGAACGTTTGGAGGTAACCCCCCGACCCCCCGACCCCCCCCCCCCCCCCCCCCCCCCCCCCCAAATTTGAGCCAGCATTTAATGTTAACGTGATGATGAAGCCAAAGAACAACTGCCCACCAGTTATTTCCCTTGATCTGGGGGGGGGGGGGGGGGGGGGGTTCACCGATGAAATCACAATCTTCAAATGCATGACCTTTCCCTCAGCTGACGTCACCTTTCAGGCCTTTGCCTCTCCCGTGATTCCATCCTGGCGCCGGCTGGAAGCCTCCACGATTATAATCCCATTCCTTTGATTGTAATCTGTTTGCTCGGAACCAGCTAGCTTGTCGCTTGATGGCCATACGAAAGACAATGAGGAGAATCAGCTTGCAGACGCAATACAAATTCTCAAAGCAATCTGACTGCACCAGTCTCTCGATACTCGACTCCTTAAGCAAGGCCTCGGCGCATTATTTATTTATTTTTTTTATTTTTTTTTGTTTGTTTTTTTGGTGTGCAGCCTGCATGTTTTCGAAGTGTGGAATCAAGGTTGAGGTCAGGCGGGAGGAGGGAAGGATATACAGGGTAGGCCAAGATGAGTTTCCACTTGGCTGTATTCATCACCGGGTTTTGTGAAGTGTTTCCCATCGGGACATTTTCTTCAGGGCACGATTGATCCCTCGCTTGCCTCTTATCGTGCCGAGTAACTTATGTTCGGCTAGTTCGAAGCGGATGATATGAGGCCATGTCAATCTGTGGTTTCTTTGTATTTTTTCTTGGTCAGATTATAATCATGGCGTTCTCTCTCTCTCTCTCTCTCTCTCTCTCTCTCTCACACACACACACACACACACACACACACAAACAAACACACACACAACCCCCCATATATATATATATATATATATATATATAGAGAGAGAGAGAGAGGAGAGAGAGAGAGAGAGGAGAGACAGAGGACATACACACGAACACACACACACACACACACACACACACACACACACACACACACACAACACACACACACACACAACACGAAAAACACACACTTCTACAGATTAAATCGACCGGAAATCGTATTACCTATCCAAATATGATTGACAGTGCTCAAGAACTGACAAAGTGGTCCATTGGACGCGTTTCCCTATCGTTTTACATATTGTGTAATGGATGTTTTTTTTCACTTTAAATAATGTTTTTCTGAGGATGTGCGGGGGGGGGGGGGGGGGGGGGGTGGTTGCTTTATTTTGTTCTTGTAATTGAATCATACAGGCATCCACATGTTCACACAGACACAGACACAGACACAGACACACACACACACACACACACACACACACCACACACACACACACGCACGCACGCACGTCACGCACGCACATCTCACACACACATGCTTGCGCGCACATTCACACAACCCGCACATCGTCTGATATCACTTTTAGTGGGAAGACGTTTAAACAGAATAAACAACAACACAACATACACGCAACACCCACCCACACACACACACACCACACACCCACACACACACACACACACACCACATCACATTTCACACCACACACACACACCACACACACACACACACACAACCACAAATCAGCCACACACACACACACACCACACACACCACACACACACTGCACCTGTTTTTCACACACACACACACACATTACATTCCACCACACACACACAACACACACACACACACACACACACACGCACACACGCACGCACACATACACCATGCTCTCTCTCTCTCTCTCTCTCTCTGGGCGTTCCATCTCTCATCTCTGCGTCTGTTTCTCTCTATCAATCTCAACCACAGAGTGGGGGGGTTTCTCCCCTCCCTCCCCCCTTCCATCCCTTTCCTGATTTTTTTTTTTTTTTGACTTTCCCGACTTTTCTCGTTTCGTTCTCCTTCACCAGGTTCATCCCAGCGGCTGTGGTGCTTCAGATCGGCCTGACATTGACTCTACGGCATGTTTTCTCCAGATCACTCTTACTGTTTTTGTGTGTTTCCCGCGTTGAATAATTTACGTACGTCCCCCTCGAATGGATTCTATGAGGCGGTGTAGCTATCTCTGTTTTGTTCCGTATTTCCTGTTCCTGCCCACGTCTTCGTACTGTTTTGGCAACTCCCGTTGTCTTAGTGCGTTCATTGTGGGGCAGGGAGGGCGGGGGGAGGGGATGTTTGGTTGGGGAGTTAAAGCTTGCAGGTTTTTTTTTTTTAAAAGGAGAGGGGGGCATGAGAGGGACAGAGAGGATACTTGGGGTCGTTATCGGCTGCTTTACAACTCTGGTTCATTAACGGGTCGATTAAGTAGTGTTTCAGATCGGGGCTCAATTGAACTCTCTACGGCACGTTTGATCGCTCGCCTTTCTGTTTCCGCGATTGGATCATTTACAAAAATGTTTACAGGTCAGTAACATCTTGTTTGAATAAAAAAAAAAAGAAGTATCACGCACATTTTTCACGCACTGCATTAACACACACAAGTCAACTAACACACTCGATTACACACACACACACACACACACACACCAAGGTACACACATATATATATATATTATATATATATATATATATTATATATATATATATATATATATAAAAAGAACATACCCAAATGCGCGCGCGCTGAATAAGAAACGAACGCCAAACACACACACACGCACGCACACACACATGCACACACACACACACACACACACACACACACACACAGGCACACATGCACACGCACACATATACACACAATTATGCTCGTAAACGCGCGCGCGCGCGCATACACACATGCGTACACACACACTCACTCTCACACACACCACACACACACACACACACACACACACACACACACACACACACACACGTACATGCATAAACGTACTGCCACGTGCACACACACACACAAACAGATATACAATGCACTGGCAGAGAGACAGACAGATTCCCCCCCCCCCCCCCCCCCCCCCCTCCCCCGCTCCACTCCACACACACCACACACACACACACACACACACTTAATAATGGCACAGGCAATATTAGGTAGGTATACAATATTTGTCCTGCGCTTAGGACTAATGCGCAAATCAGACATCTGCCAATCGTATACGTGAGAACCTCGTCTTAAATCATTCCGTATCAGTCATTAATTCATTTATCCATTGGCTGTTATTCATGCGCAACGTGGTGTCGCACCTTAACAACTGTGGTGTACAGTAGACGGACCAGTTTGCACGCAACTGCAAGCACCTTTTCATGAAACAGAAACTGAAACTCCATCAATCATTCAACATCCTCCAATCTTCTCCTCCGATCCGTTCCAAGGTTTAGTGGGTTAATAATAATAGTGGGTTAAGTCGAACGCCTCTTGTCCCCGCCCCCCCCCCGCCCCCCCCCCCCCCCCCCCCCCCCCTCCCCTCCCCCCACAACCTCTTTTCCCACCTCTCTTCAACTCCTCTCCAATGTTACAGCAAGTTCGCCCTCCTCCCATATCTTATCAACACCTTCCACTGTCCCCCAGGCTGAATCATCAACCACCTCCCCCCCCCCCCCCCCCACACACACACACACACACGCGCACTCCATTCTGTTTCCATTGCCTGTAACCGCACCCCCACCACTCCCCAATTTTTACTGCGAAGTCCCCTCCCCCCCCCCCCTCTCCCATATCTCCTCCATCCTCTTCCATTCTGTTCCCCCACCCCCACCCCCACCATCCCCCACACACATCCAATTCTTTCACCACTAGTTTTTCCACCTTTTTTTTTTTTTTTTTTTGCTTACTCCCCCTCTTTGTCCACCATCCCCTAATCTTTTTCGACCCCCTCCCCCCCCCCCCCCCCCCCCCCCCCCTTCCCCTCTCCCTGCTCTGAAGATGTTTGTCAAATCTGCGCACAGAGGAGAAACAAATCAGTTCTCCTGACGGACGATTATCGACTCTCTCTCTCTCTATCTCTCCTCTCTCCTCTCTCCTCTCTGCTCTGCCTCTCTCTGCTCCTGTCTGTCCTGTCTGTCTCTGTCTGTCTGTCTGTCTGTCTCTCTCTCTGTCTGTCTGTCTCTCTATCTCTTTGTCTGTCTGTCTCTCTGTCTCTCTCTCTTAACAGTCTGTCTGTGGGCTGTCTGTCTCTCTCTGTCTCTCTGTCTGGCTCTGGCTGCTCTTTATCATCTCTGCCTGGCTGTCTGTCTGTCTTGTCTGTCTCTCTCTCTCTATCTGGCTCTGTCTGGCTGTCTGTCTCTCTTTTGGCTGTCTGTCTGCCTGTCTGTCTGTCTGTCTGTGCGTCTCTCTGCTACCTCTCTGGCTGTCTGGCTGGCTGTCGTCTGTCTCTCGCTCTCTGTCTGTCTGTCTCTCTGTCGTCTGGCTGGACTGTCTGTCTGTCTGATCTCTGTCTCTCTGTCTTCTGTCTCTCTCTGTCTGTCTGTCTCTGTCTCTCTCTCGTCTCTGTCTGTCTTTCTATCTCTCTCTTTTCTCTCTGGACTGGCTCTGGCTGAGAGCTGTCTCTCTGTCTGTCTGTCGGTGTCTGGTCTGTCGGTCGGTCTGTCTCTGGTCGGAGTGTGTGTGTGTGTGTGTGTGGTGTGTGTGTGTGTGTGCTGTCTGTCTGTCTGTCTGTCCCTCTCTCTCTGTAGTCTCTCTCTCTCTCTCATTTTCAACAAAGCATTGTGGAGGAAGGGGACGTCAGCTGGCATGAGAGCAGACAACCTCTCCGGGCGACACCTCTTCCCCCCCCCCCCCCCCCCCCCCCCCCCCCCCCCTTCCGGCCTCTCCTACCCCACGGGGATGTTTACAGAACAGAAAGGGAGTGGAGGTGGGGGAAAGACAGGGAAGGTGGTCGGAGGAGAGCAGTGTGTGTGTGTGTGCGTGTGTGTGGTGTGTGCGTGTGTGTGTGTGAGTGTGTGTGTGTGTGTGTGTGTGTGTGTGTGTGTGTGTGTGAGTGAGTGTGTGTGTGTGTGTGGTGTGTGTGGTGTGTGTGTGTGTGTGTGTGTGTGTATGTGTGTGTATGTGTGTGCGTGTGTTAGAGAGAGGGAGAGGAGAGAGAGAGAGAGAGAGAGGAGAGAGAGAGAGAGAGAGATTGAAATAGAAACAGAGGTAGAGACCGAGAGACTAAGTGTTGT
>JADBJO010017243.1:12500-15000 GCA_016801955.1 Conus betulinus | reverse complement strand
CTTCTTGTCTTCCCTCTGTCTGTCTCTGTCGGTCTGTCTCTATCGGTCTGTCTGTCTGTTTGTCTTTCTCTGTGTCTCTATCGGTCTGTCTGTCTGCCTTGCCCCTCCTCCTCCCCCCCCCCCTCTCTCTCTCTCTCCTTTATCTATGATGTTCTTCTTCCCTTCCTTTTTATATGTAGCTTCCTTCTTTTTTTTGTCTTTGTTGATCGACAAACAAAAACAAAGGCATCATTCAACAAAACACAAAACATGATTCTTATTCGATCAAGGATTGAGCAAACGTTTTCTGAGTTCTGAGTTCAGAGAGAGAGAGAGAGAGAGAGAGAGAGAGAGAGAGAGAGAGAGAGAGAGAGAGAGAGAGAGAGAGATGGGGTGTCACAAACAAGGCTCGTTATTTCAAGCAGCACCAAGACTTTGCGTTTTGTTATTTGTCTCATATTGATTCATCGTCAAGGCCGTAGTAGTGTGCTTTTTGAACACAACATCTCCATTGCTACATCTCAGTGTGTGTGTGTGTGTGGTGTGTGTGTGTGTGTGTGTGTGTGTGTGTGTGTGTGTGTGTGTGTGTGTGTGTGTGTGCGTGCGTGGGTGCGTGCGTGCGTACGTGCGTGCGTGCGTGTGTGTGTGTGTGTGTGTGTGTGTGTGTGTGTGTGTGTGTGTGTGTGTGTGCGTGCGTGCGTGCGTGCGTGCGTGCGTGCGCGCGCACGTGTGAGTGTGTGTGTGTGTGTGTGTGCGCGCGTGCGTGCGCGCGCGCACGTATGTGCGTGCAAGTGTGAGCGTTCGTGGTGTGTGATTGTGCGTATGTATATTTGCGTGGAGAGAGAGAGAGAGAGAGAGAGAGAGAGAGAGAGAGAGAGAGAGATCATCATGGGCGAAAATTCGGTCACCAGCACATAACTGTTAATTGCCCAGCATTGAAAATCTGTAGTATGTGATAATCAGGTATTGGCTCAGGTTCTGTCTTCGCTTCAAAAATCCCCCTCTTCTTTATTGTTCTTTTTTTTAATTTCCTTCCTACTTTGTTTAAAAGGTAAAGAAGCAAACAGTGTTCCCATATCTGTGCATTTGTGATCATTCAAACGGCACTTCAAAGAACTTCTGCTTCTGAAAAAAATGAATACAGAGGACTGGGGAGAGAGGCAATTTCCTCTACACGTCAATTATTTTCAGCCAGTACAAGTAGTTGATACCACGAACTGACAGAGTTACTTCTTCTGTACTTTGTGTACGATGTGTCAACAAATCGTGGTAGTTTTCTTTTCGTGGTAAAATCTTAATATTTCATAGAATATATTATCTCATACTTAAGTACCAGTTTCGAAACAATTATTGTATATTGATCAGGGGGGGAATTTTGTAACTACAAACAGTTCAAAATGATATGTTTCCACTTTTCAACACTCGGCAGATTGTTCCGTTTCACTTTAACACACCAAAACAGACAAAATAACCTGTTTCCATTTTTACCCCTGTGGAGGGAAAAAACAGTCTGGTCTGAGCGAACTTTAAAACCTGCTGTAAAGAGATGCCTTTGATCTGTGTCTGTTGTTAACACACTGGAGAAGAACACACTGATTTACAAAATTGCTGAGACAGCAGAAAAGAAACAGTCTCCTCTTTTTTTACCGCTCGCAAAAAGGACAAGCTGGTTTATTTTCGAATTTTAGTACAGTGCTTGCGCCTTGGCTTAAGGCTGTGTCAGGCCAATTGACATAGGCTCGAACACCAAGCCTACATCAACAATGTTGTTATGCTCTGCATAGTTATGCGGGGATTGTCTTCAGTTGTGACAAGCTCCTAGCATAACATTATCAGTCACCAAAATCCCCCGAAGTCGGAGTGTGGCTGCCATGTGGTGGGGTAATCAAAAAAACGGTCACACACGTAATGTTCGCATCCCCAGCTGATGCATTCGTACCACAGTGTTCAAGTACTTCGGCTGTTTTGATGATCCCTGGAGTCTTTTAGCCAGGGTGTGACAACAACAACAACAACAACAAACAACAACAAACAACAACAACAACAACAACAGTACAGTGCTTAAACAGAAATTGGTCTGTTTTCCATTTACAAAACAGTGCAGAACGACCGTCTGGCTTGTTTGTGTTGCTTTTAACACAGTGGAGGCAGACAAAGTGATATCTTTCCACTCTGTGAAAGCAACGAAGGACAAAGCAATATGTTTTCATAATGAACAATGACAAATTGATCTGGTCCATCTTTAAAAAAAACGATATGAAAGAACACACAGTGTCCATATTCAATACAACAGAAACGGAAGATGACGGACCCCCCCCCCCCCCCCCCCCCCCCCCTCCCCCGCCCCTCCCCTCCCTCTCCCAACCGCACAGTAGAAAAGGACAAACTGATTTGTTTGCACTGTAGCAGCGCAGAAAATGAAAAGACCAACCGATTTTCTTTCCTTTTCGACTGCATTCCCTTTAACACAGTCGAAAAAGGACATAAAATCTGTTTAAACACGTTAACGTGTAGAAAATGT
>JADBJO010017243.1:0-7500 GCA_016801955.1 Conus betulinus | reverse complement strand
AGAGAGAGAGAGAGGGAGAGAGGAGAGAGCGAGAGAGAGAGAGGAGGTTTGTCTTCAAAAAAATGAGTGATATAACACGCCAGAATCAATTACATAAAAATATACCATTCACTCGTCTTCAGCTATGATTCGTCTTAGCTCAAAGTGAGTCCAATAGGAATACCTCTTGATGTTCAGCATAAATTCAAAGTAAACGTATAAATTGGCAAGTTTATTGTTTCGATGAGTCGGAGCTAAACATTTCATAGAACGACCGCTCTTTTCCAAAGGGAAGTTATCCTGTAAAGTTTGAATAAAAGCCTTTTATTGAAAATCCTGTCGGCTTACTCCCCCTGGTAATATTCATGGTACGGTAGAGTTTTTTAGCGTGTTATAGGGCACGGGAAAATATTTCCAGATATTGCGAGGGAGAGGGGGGTGGGGGATGGAACTAGTTTTTGTTTTTGTTTATTTGTTTGCTTTATTGAATAATAGGGCATGAGAACAACACACAAAACACGGACTACAAGAAAGGAAATGGATGGAAAAAACCAAAAAAAACGGGGACAAAATCAAACAACAACAACCCAACCCAAACAACCCAAGATAAAAGTCACATAACAATGTCGGAAGTTAGGAAGGGGAAAAGGAGAGTGGAGAAAGAAGGAAGAACTAAAATACCAGAAATAAGACATGAAAAAAAGGGGGGGGGGGGGGGGGGGGGGGGCAAGAAAAAATGTACAGAAACGTAAAAGTGAAATGAAGATGGATTGCCCCCGGAATAAAAAGCAAGGACAATCCATGATCTGAGGACAAAAGAAAAATTAAAGAAGAACAATTTACCTCGGAAAGGAAGGAATATAGGCACTATAGGCGAAGGAAGGCGAAGCAAAAGAAGACACGACAGGTAAGAAGAAAAACAAAAAGCATAAGAAGAAAGAAAGAAAGAAAGAAAGGAAAGAAAGAGAATAGAAAGAAAGAAAGAACAGAAACAGAATAAACAAAATACGAAAAGGACAACACAAAACAAACAACAAAAAAAAAAAAAAAAAAAAAAAAAAAGAAAAGAAACAAACGGCCGAAACATGCTTACAAGGCAAAATTCTGGATGGGAGGGAAGGGGAGGACGATGTTGGGTGGAGGTGAGGGGGGGTGGGGTGGGTAGGGGGGATAACGGAGGAGGAGAATGGTTTGAGTAGGGGCAATGCACATACATGTACTCCATTGAGTGATTCCAACATCAGCAGGCCTTGCGATCCTGAGAAGTAGTGGGTAGGGTGGGGGGGGGTAGGGTGGGGTGTGTGTGTGTGGTTGTGTGGGGGGGGGGGGGGTCAGAGAGGGAAGAGTAAATAGTGGGGGAGAAGAAAAAAAAAAATGTGTCGCGAGTTGTGGCAGAGACAGATGCCATCTCTTCCTCAGTGTTTGGTTCCTGACGGGGGGGCTCTTTTTCTTCCTTGATCTGTCTGTCTGTCTGTCTGTCTGTAGGTCAGTTTGTCTTTGTCTCTGTCACTCTGGCCTGCCTGCCTGCCTGCCCTGCCTGCCTGGCGTGCTGTCTGGTCTTGTCTGTCTGTCTGTCTGTATGTCTCTCTCTCTCTCGCTCTCCTCTCTCTCTACTGTGACAACTGGAAGTTATTTGTTTGTCTGTCTGTCTGCCTGCCTGTCTGTCTGTCTGTCTCTCTGTTTCTGTATGTATGTCTGTTACTGTCTGTCTGTCTGTCTTCCTCTCTCTCTCTCTCTCTCTCTCTCTTTCCCTTTCCTCTTGTACAACTAGAAGTTTGTTTCGTCTGTCCGTCTGTTTGTTCTGTCTGCCTGTCTGTCTGTCTCACTCTCTAGTCGCTCGTTCTGTGACAGGTGGCGAGAGCGCGCGCGCCTGTGTGTGTGTGTTGTGTGTGTGTGTGTGTGTTGTTGTGTGTGTTGGGTGATGTGTGTGCTGTGTGTGTGTGTGATGGTGCGCGCACGCGCGCGCATGCGTGCATGGATGAGCGTGCGTGCTTGCGTGTGTGTTTGTGCGTGCGTGCGTGCAATGCGTGTGTGTGTGTGTGTGTGTGTGGTGTGTGTGTGTGTGTGTGTGTGTGTGTGTGCGCACAGCGCGCGCCGTGTGTAAGCGTGCGCGCTGTTTAATCATTTCCTGTCCCTCCTCCTCTCCTCCTCCTCCGTCACCCTATGTCCATGCCCCTGCTCCTCTTCCGGTGCCTCAATCCATCGTTGGTTTGTTCTCCAGTCCTGAAGGAGTTCTCTCCCCTCTTGTTCCTCTCCTGTGCCTTTTTTAACCTTTTCTTGTTTGTCACCGCTCTATCAGATCTTGTTGTCACACGCCGCATGTCTGAGATCAAATCACGGCCTCAGCCACGCAACGAGAAGTTTTAAGCACTTTATCGACGTCAGGTCCCCTTCCCACCCCCCAGGACCCCCACCTCACCACCCCCCAAACCCCACCCCCCCCTTATCCCTTTCCCTCCTCCTCCCCCAACACCCCCCCACCCCCCCCCCCCCCCCCCCCCCACCCCCCCCCCCCCCCCCCCCCCCCCCCGCCCCCCCCCCCCCCCCCCCCCCCCCCCCCCCCCCCCCCCCCCCCCCCCCCCCCCCCCCCCACACCCCCCCCCCCCCCACTCTTCACCCCAACGCCCCACGTTCCCCCCTCTTACACCCTGAACGCTTTCTGATGTCAGAATCTGGCCAGTTAGATGGAGTTCAAAGCTAGGACAACTCATCATTTCTCACTTCTAGTTGCTTGCAACGTGGTTAATGATATCAAACGCTGGACAGTGGCATGGAGTTCTGAGCAATGGAAAGATGTGGCAGGTTAGTGCTCCTCATCCCACTCCCCCCCCATTTCCTCCATCCCCCCCCCCCCCCCCCCCCCCCCCCCCCCCCCCCCCCACACACACACATTACACCTAACCTTACTACCCCACAACAAACACAGCATTTCCATCTCGTTCTTCCTTCCTTCCTTGATATCACAAACACTGCTGCGAGATGAAGTTCCAAGCTATGAGGAATTGTGTTTTGGGGGAAAGGGTTATTTTTGTTTCTTGTTTACTTGGTTTCTTGCGTATGTGCTGGTGTGTGCTCTCTGTCTGGTCTGTCTGTCTCTTTCTCTGTCTGTCTCTCTCTCCTCTCTGTCTCTCTGTCTGTCTGTCTGTCGGTCCTGTCTGTCTGTCTGTCCTCTGTATGTGTATCACAGAGAGAGAGAGAGAGAGAGAGAGAGAGAGAGAGACAGACAGACAGACAGACACGAAAGACAGACAGAGAAGGAGACTGATCCTCCATGTGTGATATATGCACCCATGTGTATTTGTGTAATAAAGGATACCTTATCATAGAAAGCTGTCCAATTTTGAATTTAAAAAAAAATAATGCGGTTAGTGAGAGTCTGGATGTCAATGAGATTTGGTCCCAGTGAAATTCCAGTGAGTCACATAGCACAATGAGGGCCAAAGCTTTCAGTGGCCGGGAATCTCCGTGACTTCGTGTTAGAAGAAGTCATCTGTTTGTCATCAGTTCACCAAGGGCATCATACTTACGCTCGCGTTGATGAGTACACCAACACACACACACACACACACACACACACACACACACACACACACACACACACACTCACACTCACTCACACACACACACATACACACACACACACATACACACACACACTCACACACACACACACACACCACACACACACACACACCCACACACACACACACACACACGCACACACACACACACACTCACTCACACACACACACACACACACACCACACACACACACACACACACTCACACACATACACACACACACACACAAACACACACACACACACACCCACACACACACAACACACAACACACTACACACACACACACACACACACCACACAACACACCACACACACACACACACACACACACAAATGAAAACAGTGGCGTGCCCTTCAACTTTCAACCACGTTCATTAAAAAATCACAATTCATTTGAAATATTTTCAACTGTCCGACCACCACCACCACACAACAACAAAAACTATATGAATTCGATATGAAACTAATGATGGATTGAAAATGAGGTAACTGCAGGTGGAAATCAATCGCAAACAGCAAAAGTGGGAATTCCCTTAGTCCCAAAATGAGTGGAACCAATTACCAAACAGAATGAACCGCGTATCGATTATTAGGTCTTCCTCAGCCAGGGCAAAAAGTTCTTCTCTTCTTTTCTTTCAGTGTCAACCTTGATCGAGTTGAAGATTCTGACACTTTTGTGTGTATGACCGTTTTATTATCCCGCCATTAAGACAACCACACTCCAGCTTCGGGGAAAGTACATGCTATGTGTAACGTGTCATCCATACCAACGGCCAAACTGGCCATCTCTTCCGAAAGTTGGTGACGGGAGTTTACGTGTGTGCAAGATGTTGTGCGTGCGTTCACACGCGGAACCTCGGTTTATAGTCTCATTTGAAGGACTGTATGGGAAATGGACTCAGAACCAATGTCAACTCCGAGGAAAAAAATCCCCCTGTACCGAAATTCGAATCCGTAACCTCAGGATCACGAGTCCGACGCTCTACCAACTGAGCTATTCCGGCCCCCCTGAAGTTCAAAACATCGAAAATAAAGGATGGACAAAAAATCATACTTCGATTTCGTTTGTGCTCTTTGCACTTTGTGTGCTGAAGATTGTCCGTTTTCATAGCTCTAAATTGTAAACTGTCAAATATTATGTGAGTTCAAAACCGGAAGAAGATATGAATAAATACGCCATGTGACGTCGTTCACCGAAGCCTCCATGCTTCCCTGAGATTGGTAGAAATGTTGCTGGGGATTCATCAGTTGAGTAGAAGGATATTGTGTCAACCTGCGAGAGCAGAATTTTGTGTAGGATTGCTGCAGATATTGAAAGATCTGTGACACGCACAAGAAAAAAGAAATCGATGTAAGGTCACCGGATGAATTACATAGGATGGTCACCAGATTACATAAGATGCAACGTAATGCAATCACCGGTTAGAACCACCAAGTCTGATCTACACCCCCCCCCCCCCCCCCCCCTCGCCCCTTGAACTTAGTTCTTTGTTACACATCTTACGGTATAGTATTATAATATATCCCCTATGTTGTATAGTTTCAAACTGCCCTGTCAATTCTTTGAGTGAAATTGAAACAGACATCTCGGCAAAAAGCGTTACAGCAGGACGTTAGCAAACTCATTTTAACCTGTAGACTTTCTCTGTCTTTGCTTAAAAAAGGACTCTGCATTTCCACATTCAAAGGAAAGGGGACGTTTGCGAAACACATCTTCGATGTCTGTTGGGTTTGTCATGCAGTGTAGGGAGAGAGGGAATAGGGCGGGGGGGGGGGGGGGGGGGGGGTACATGATGGCCTTCGTTTCCATTCTGCAGGCTCCTTTCTGGCTCTCTCCGTTTGCGACTGTTCTGCTCGGAGCTGTAGGAAAGTGAACTGCTGGTCAGAGAGGAATGGTGGGCGGTAAAGAGAGTTGTCTGCCATAGAGATCACATAGGTCAACATCTGGCCGTCATGGGCAGCAGTACTCTCTCAGTAAAACACACACACACACACACACACACACACACACACACACACATCCACACACCACGCACACACACACACACACCACACACACACACACACACACACACATCCACGCACACACACACACACACACTGACAACATGTGCACCCCATTACAACCCTTGTCCATACGCATATGCATGGCTTGTGCATGTGTGCCAAGATAAGCCTCCTTCTTCCCTCTTCAAACACTCTCACTCACTGTCAGTCAGCGACGTGTCTGACACATGACAACATATCTACACGGGCCTGCTCACCGGTGAGAGATTGCCACGAGTGAAGGTCATAAAAACACACTCATTGAAATGGAAAATTATAAGTAAAAAGGAAATGCAGGGTAAATAACCAGACTCCCCCCCCCCCCCCCCCCCCCCCCCCCCCCCCCCCCCCCCCCTCCCCCCCCCCCAACAAAGGGATCCTCCCCCCATGCGAAATAAATGAAAATGGCTCTCCCCCGTCTCCTAGTGAACCAAACAAGGGATCAATTTTGTGGAATCAGTGCGAAAATAAATGAAAATGCTATGTCCCTCTTTGTTCTCTTCTGTCTCTCCCTCTCTCTCTCTCCTCTCTCTCTCTCTCTCCTTCTCTCTCTCTCTCTCTCTCTCTCTCTCTCTCTCTCTCTCTCTTTCTCTGTCTCCCTCTCTCCTCCCTCCCTCCTCTCTCTCTCTTCTCTCCCCCCCTCTCTCTCTGTCTCTCTCTCTCCTCTCTCTGTCTCTGTCTCTCTGTCTCTGTCTGTCTGTCTCTCTCTCTCTCTCTCTCTCTCTCTCTCTCTCTCTCTCTCTCGAGTAGCTTCCCTTGCCTGGCTGCCAGAAAAGACGGTTTTCTAACAACAAAGCAAAAGGTTTTGTCAAAATTAGCTGATAAGCTGTTCACAATGCCTGTACATGGTCTACCGTCGCATTTAGAAAGTGTTCTCGCTGTCTTCACATACACAATAGAAGGTAGAAAGAACCAACCAGACCGTAGCTGTGCTCCGACTGAAAGCAACAAATCCGTTTTCTCAGCCAACTCACATGGACACTGGCGTGTACCGGAGAAAGGGGGTCATGCTATTGGTTCCAAGGTCCGTTGGTCCAAAGGTTCGTTGGTCCCAAGGTCCGTTGGTCCCCAAGGTCCGCTGGTCCCAAGCTCCGTTAGTCCCAAGGTCCGTTGGTCCCAAGGTCCGTTGGTCCCAAGGTCCGTTGGTCCCTCGAGTCGGTCAATAAATCTGTGTAATATACAGTGGTATGTGGCTATCTTGAAAAACACAGGAGAGAGAGAGAGAGAGAGAGAGAGAGAGAGAGAGAGAGAGAGACAGAGAGAGAGACAGAGGACAGAGACAGAGACAGAGACAGACAGACAGACAGACAGACAGAGACAGAGGGAGCATATTGACACCATACTGGTTCCAATGGACCTTGGGACCAACGAACCTTGGGACCAATGAACCTTGGGGCCAATGAACTCTTGGGACCAATGAACCTTGGGACCAATGAACCTTGGGACCAATGAACTCTTGGGACCAATGAACCTTGGGACCAATGAACTCTTGGGACCAATGAACTCTTGGGACCAGTGAACTCTTGGGACCAATGAACCTTGGGATCAATGAACTCTTGGGATCAATGAACCCTGGGACCAATAAACTCTTGGGACAATGAACCTTGGGACCAATGAACTCTTGGATCAATGAACTCTTGGGATCAATGAACTCTTGGGACCAATGAACCCTTGGGACCAATGAACCTTGGGACCAATGAACCTTGGGACCAACGAACCTTGGGACCAATGACACGCTCACGAAAGTGCCCGTCACAAGTAACAAGGGACAGGAGAAGAGCCGAAGCACACAGAGAACAGAAAGTGCGTCATCTTCATCCCCCACCACCCCTCTGTCTCCCACCCCCTCCAAGTTATTTCACAGTGGGGAAAATACCACGGCGCTAGGTAC
>JADBJO010017242.1:30000-38213 GCA_016801955.1 Conus betulinus | reverse complement strand
GAGGGCAGCGGACAGAATATACACCGTACGAAACTGGGAGCACCATCCTGTCTAGAATTTGCCGGTGAGCAGAGATAGTACTGGAATAACGCAAATGACATTCTTGGAATATTTTGTATTTCATTCAATTCAAGCTTATTTGTGAATTACAGTTTCAGTGTTTTGACACGACAGCTTTTAAATTTCTTTTTAAAAATTCTAGAATTGGCGAGAAAAGGTTTGACTTCATTGGTAAAACGGTGTTAGACAAGATTTAGAATTAATCTCGTCTCTGGCACTGTCTGGTGCACCTTTAAAATAGTCTGCCCCTTCGTCTTAATAAAGGTGTTCTTATGCTTTTGTTTGCCCACCGAAGTAAAATCTTTCAACAGCATTTGGACAAGCGAACTGGTTATTGCCGTAGCCCTAGCAAGAGACGAGTGGAGAGGAAGGGGTCAGAAACACACGGCATACAGGAATCTCAGTCCCCATTTATTCAGAATGATTATCACATATTATGTACTCCAAGTCCTAAAAAAAATAGTCAAAAAGTCATGGGATAGCTTTGATCTTCTTTGTCTCGCCTGAGAGACCCGCACACCGACCACCACACAGCGGACATTGGTGGATAGGAGGAAAGAGAGAAAGACAAACCAGTCCTGGCCCTCGAGAGACTTGAACCAAAGATTGTGGACATCTTTTTCCTTGTCGGTGCTTCACCCACTAGGCTGCAAGTCCTCACCATCATGCTATGATTGCTGTTACTGTTGCTGGAAGATAATGTCATTTGCCCAAAGATAAGTAAGTAAAGTTTATCTTGCTTCATATTGCCAAACACTCGTGAATACTTGTGATTTGTTTACAACGCCCCAAAATTACAGATGTTTTAAAGTCAGAATTGATGTATGTCCTCGGCCACTATTGATTTTGTGGGGAACTTTTTACTGTTCTCGTGCAAATCTGTCAGTTTAGAGAATTGGCAGTCTCATAAATAGTGTGTTATTCAGTGTAACCTCATTTTCCCCAACAGTTTGTCTCTATACGCTTCTCCACCTTCTTTCTTTCCTCCGTCACGTTCTTGTTCTCCTTCACCTCCTCTTCATTCTCCTGATCTTTTCATCCTCATTCTCACTCACTTGCTCCTCCACGTTTTTTCTTTCTTCTTCTCCTTCTCCTTCACCTTCTGCGCCTCATTTCCCTTCACCTTCTCATCCTCGTCCTCCCTCACCTCCTCCTCACTCTCATGTACCCTTCCCTTGTCTCATCCCAGACATCCCCAGCACCGATTCCTTCATCTCCTATTTTTGTTTCCTCCACACGTTCCTCTCTTTCTCCTGGACGTTCTCCTCCTCTTTCTACTTCACCTTCTTCTTCACCATTCTCTCCTCTTTCTTTCTTCATCGTCTTCTCCTCCCGTGAGTTGATCCGCATCGTCAAGTACAATTAAACATGTGCACAACTTCTCACTCTTCTCGTACAAATCGGTAAGTTCAGAAACGAACAGTTACATTAATGGGATATTCTGTTAGTTTTATTTTCACCTTTTTCATTGATGTTTTGATGTTTATGTCTCTGACCTATATATATATATATATATATATATATATATATATATATATATATTAAGATATATATTAAGCGGCCAACAGATCAATATTCTACAGCCCCAAATCCTTCTTTTGCCAGATTGTGAATCCTCACGAGGACATATGTGCGGAGTGGTCCGCATGCTTTCATTCACTCTCGCCCCCTTGCTTGCCTCTTCAGGGCGAGCCTGTTAATGTCTTCATCGTCAGGGGGACGGAGGGAGAGCTTCCACCCTGTGGTCACAGGTTTTCACAGTCGTGCCAATGTAAAATCTTAATTCAATTATCACAACTGGTAGTAGCCTCTACACACACACACACACACACACACACACACACACACACACACACACAAGATCCCGCGCACGCACGTACACAGCGTGGTAGCCAATAAAAAGCGGTGTGCTGGAAGACAGTCGTTCACACGTGACAGACCGATCAGAAGGCCAGATGTCGCACCATCCAAGACGTAATGAGAGAGTTGTACCTTGTGTTCCCAGACCTGTTGGTGAGATCAGTCTGAGGTTTGACACACAATGAGAGAGTTGTACCTTGTGTTCCCAGACCTGTTGGTGAGATCAGTCTGGAGGTTTGACACACAATGAGAGAGTTGTACCTTGTGTTCCCAGACCTGTTGGTGAGATCAGTCTGGAGGTTTGACACACAATGAGAGAGTTGTACCTTGTGTTCCCAGACCTGTTGGTGAGATCAGTCTGGAGGTTTGACACACAGTGAGAGAGTTGTACCTTGTGTCCCCAGACCTGTTGGTGAAATCAGTCTGGAGGTTTGACACATAGTGAGAGAGTTGTACCTTGTGTCCTCAGACCTGTTGGTGAGATCAATCCGGGGGAGGGGGGCGGGAGGGGGGGGGGTGTTGTCCGGGGTCTCAACTGTCTGGTTTCTTTCCTAAAGTAAATTGACTGTAGTTTGCACACAGTAATACAGCGCTCTCTTCATCCGCCGACCCCCTCCCTCCCCTCCATTCGTCCCTCCTCCGTCTATCTCTCTCTCTCTCTCTCTCTCCTCTCTCTCTCTCTCTGTTTCCTTGTCTCTGTCTCTGTCTCTATCTATGTCTCTCTCTCTCTCTCTCTCTCTCTCTCTCTCTCTCTCTCTCTCTCTCTCTCTCTCTCTTGAATGCAAGTGCGTGAGCGCAAGTGAGTGCGCGCGCGCGTGTATGTGTGTGTACGTGTGTGTGTGTGTGTGTGTGTGTGTGTGTGTGTGTGTGTGTGTGTGTGTGTGTGTGTGTGTGCGCGCGCGCGCGCGCGCGCGCGTGTGTGTGTGTGTGTGTGAACGAAAAGAAGGAAGATGAAACATTTACGCTCCCGGTGCATTTATAAAAACGTATTAAACAAAACATAAAAAATCGATTTTAAAAGCTAGCTATCTATCCATTTGTCTATCCATCTGTCTGTCTGTCTGTCTATCTATCTATCTATTTGTTTATTTTGTCTACCAGTCTGTATATGTAACTATTTATTAATATCCATCTATTTATATCTAACTATCTATCTGTTTATGTATCTATCTCTCTGTCTAGATCTGTCTGTCACTCTGTCTGTCGGTGAGTCGCGCGTTACATCTTTTTCTGAAAAAGGTAGATATGCTAACGTTTACCAGGAAAAAGCATGTTCACACATATCTCGACACTTTTTTTCTTGTCCGCATCACACACACACACACACACACACACACACACACACACACACACACACACACACACACACACACACACACACACACACACGGGCGCGCGCGCGCGCACACACACACACACACACACACACACACACGCACGGTTGATGCATAAATGAGAGTCATTAGAGAGCGTGTTGTATGTAAAGGTGGGTGTCAAAAAGATGTTTCAGAACATTTCGAACAGATTCAGTGGAAGCAGGAAGGCGAAGATCTTGAGGTAGACTTTCCAGACAGACTGAGCGGAACGTGAACAGGAATATTCACGGAAGGATTGAGTTTTTACACGAGGATCAATGAATCAGAACATTACCGGAGTTGGCGTGGGGGGAATATAAATTGGAATCAGTTCTGCGAGATACTGGAGGGGGGAAGGGGGAGCAGCGTCTGTAATGGGGTCGAAATGAGAGCAGCAACTTTGTTCTGAGTACGTGCAGAAACTGATAACCAATGAAGGGAGAGCGTAGGAAGTTTGTGCGTGCATGCGTGCGTGCGTGCGTGCGTGTATGTGTGTGTGTGTGTGTGTGTGTGTGTGTGTGTGTGTGTGTGTGTGTGTGTGTGTGTGTGTCTGTCTGTCTGTGTGTGTGTGTGTGTGTGTGTGTGTGTGTCTGTCTGTCTGTCTGTCTGTCTGTCTGTCTGTCTGTTGTCTGTCTGTGTCTGTTTAATTCTGAAAATTAAGCTTGCTTCTGTGTTTTGAAACTTTTAGGTTGTTTAATTCAATATTGAAACAACCATTAAAAAGTTACAAAAAATCTTTATTTAGGAAAGGACAAGAGAGGACATCAGTGTTTGTGTTGCTTGAGGTGTCAGGAGAACGGATAGAATTAACGTTTGGAATGTGTGCGTGTGCAGCTTTGCAGAGATAGTTTATGTACGACGTGTTTTCCACGCAAGGGATTGAATCAACTATCACGCCAAAATTTCTCACAGAAGATGTTAAGTTTGCAACAAGTATAGGAACGCATCTGTATCTACATTGTTGCTGGATACATGGATTACATCTAGTATGGAAAATCCGAAATCCATGCAACAGACACACGTCAAAACTTTTTCCACGCACATTTGGAGTGCGAAGGTGACGTTGTCGATCAAGGAGAGGTGGACCAGTACCAAAGCATTGGACCCAACTGGATGTTTGGCATGAACTTTCACCCAGGATTTGGTGAACCAGTCCTTGCTGCAGAAGGCTGCTGTATGTCAGCCAGAGGAAGCAGAGCTGGTTCAGGTTAAGACACATCAGATACCGCTGAAAATGATGTCCTGCTGCTACTGCTATTACTAATGCTGTTATTGCTGCTGCCGCAGCTGTTGCTAGTGCTACTGCTGCTTCTTTAAGTACTAATACTACAAGCAATGTAATTTTAACATATTCAATAACAATAACAACTACAATAATAATAATGATAATAATAGTAATAACAATAATGATATTAATAATGATAATAACTGACATTTCATTGTTAAATGTTAAAACAGCTGTAAGCGCCAACAAATTTCTTTGCACGCACAAGCACACGTACGTGCGCATAGGTACACACACACGCACACACACGCTTGCACATCGCATAGACACACAAATGTGAGCGTGATCGTGCACGCACACACATACAGACAGTGTTTTTAGGGCGAGAAGGAGACCAAGGGCTGGTTGAAGTGTAATGTGGAGAATTGACTTGAAAGAGGAGAGGGAATTAGAGCCATGAAAAGAGAAGAGGAGTGAGTTTTGAAACAGAGGGCGCTTCAAAGGAGAGAGAACCTCACAAAAGTCTGGCTATGGAGGCGGGGGATCAGAAGGGGATGCATAGCAGCTGAAGAAGATCAGAAAGACACGAAGGAGCCTGGTTGTTCAGAGAGTCTTGAAACTGAGCAAAGACAGTTTATAATTGATTCACTTTTTAATAGGAAGCAAGAGATGAGAGTAGATTTCAGAAGCAAAATGAACATTTGAAACTCAGCCTAGCAGTATTATCCAGTGCTTTTTATAACTGATGAACAAGATGTTTTGGACAACAACAAGAAGAGAGTGACATTAATCCAAGCTTGTGAAAGAACCAAAGCACAGATAAGGGTTTTTGCCGCTTCCTGTGAGAGATGCTGAACAGAATGGTTTATTGAGCAGTGTTCCAAATAACACACACGGCAGACGCATGAGATCTACCACTTAGGCAAAAAGAGAGGGGCATGAGGAGTGGTAGATAAGGGGGACAGAGGAACAGGAGACCAGAGGGAGGGAGGGAGGGGGAAGAGGGAACATGAAGGGGAGGTAGAGAAAGGTGAAGGAGGACAGGGGACAAGGCAGCATAAGTGGTTGAAGGGCAGTAGAAATACCCAGCCATCAAAACATAAATGGTTGAAGGGCAGTAGAAATACCCAGCCAAAACATTTTTAAAATGAGAACTTGTGATGTAGGCTGCTGCTGCAGTGGTGTGGTTACTGTCATGTACACATTCTGTGTCTGTGGTTAGGTGGATTAGTGGTGTAACGCTCCGTGATCCCTCCAAGCCTGGAATCGCTCCCCAACGGGTGAAAAAGGCCATGTGGCCAAGTTCACCTACCCTGGACCAGTCACCCACTAAGGTCTAAAATCACCCCTTTCCGTAAACTTGTTATGGTATCCCGAAGGACAAAACGTAACAATCAAAACACATTGCACCTGAATGTTTGGAAGCTGCGATTCTGGACCTGACCCACAACTGCCTCTGAAACCATTCCGAACTCATTCCTTGCTGAGTAATTTGAAAGGTTCTGAAATCTGTCACATAGGCGGGTGAGTTTGTGTGTGTGTGTGTGTGTGTGTGTGTGTGTGTGTGTGTGTGTGTGTGTGTGTGTGTGTGTGTGCGCGCGTGTGCTGATGTTCACTTAATGGCTTGTTTCTGGAATACGCCCCAATTTTTTCATCGGGCAGTAGCATTGGAATACGCTTGGGAGTAGCTCTGGTTCAGGTCCAGAATCAGTCTCTCAAATATTTCAGTCTAGTGTGCTTTGATTGATACGTTTCGTCTTTTTTTTTTATTTATTTATTTTTTTTTTTACATATTTAGAATGTTGAAAGCATGGAGCGATTTTGGAACAAAGGAGGAGCTGGGTCTGGGTTAACTCCCCAGAGGGTGGCTCTGGGCAGGTGCCCGTGCTGAGCCGCCAGGGAGTGATCCCAGGCATGGAGTGGTTTACAGCATACACCGGGTATGGCGCTCATAACGAAATCGATCTGACAGGACACAGGAGAACGCCAGTGAGACGCTTCATACTGTACTTTGTTTTCATCACTGTCGTTTCTTCGGGGCCACTTCTGAAGTATGACGTGTATCGTCAACATCTGGAGGCTGATTCTTCCTGAAGAAAACGTTTTTTGTCTGAATGAAATCCAAATGCCTCTCTCCTTCCCCCACTTGTCCCATCCACCCTTACCTTTTACCTCCTGTTGTGTTTACTAATCACATGAAAGCCAAAGAGGCGCTGTTGTTGTTTGGTTTTTCCTGTACGTTCTTTTTTCCTTCGTGTGTTTTTTGTTCAGTTACAGAATCAACACTAAACAGACTGTCTGATGTAGTCCATACCCGTGTGCAAATTGAAAAATTCGCTTAAGTCTGGGTTTTCTGTCTGTCATTGTGAAAGAGTTTGGGGGTCAAGAAAACGACACGTGTTTTATGTCATATAACGGCAGACGGAACCTTCCTGGTACGTGTTTTTCCTTATATTACTGCTGATCAAAGCCTCCATGTCCAGGTTTTTGTTTCCAACAACACGATGGCTCATCCTCTGCAGTTAAGTATTTCCCAAACCAAATCTGTGTGATACAGCCCGAAGTCTTTGTGTAGCGTAATACATTATTCTGCGTCACATTTCATTTTCCAAAGTGTAAACAACCAGAACTATAAGCATTGTGAAAGGAATCGACAGCTCAGAATGGATTTATGAGGCTTCCATAGATGATGACTGATTAACAGATTACCATCCCTGAACCCAAATCATATATCCTTTGTTATACAAAAAGAGTGAGAGAGAGAGAGAGAGAGAGAGACAGACAGACAGACAGACAGACAGACAGGCAGGCAGACAGACAGAGAGAGAGTCCCTTCGGGAGACTGTCTTTTCATACCTCTAAAGACATCAGTCGTCTTCGTGCTTTGACCGTTCTGACAGAATCTCACCACGGGCATGAAAGCGATCCTCTGCTCAGAATTCAACAGATAAGTGACATCTGGCTTTGCTCAAGTCGGACAGGCCTGCCCGTTTGTACATCACAGTGTCGCCATCTTCAGTCAGAGAATCAGCTCGAGGTTAACCTATTTATGAAAATGAGGTCGTGGACTGGGTGCGGAGGCTGAATGGAACTGTGTCTGCTCATGTAAAACACCCGGTCTGTCATGTCCCTGACTTGTTTAAAACAGGACAGGACGTTTTTCCAAGGCACACCATTCTCTCTCCTTTTCTCCAGCCCCCCCCCCCCCCCCCGCCTCCTCTTCCTTCCATTTTGTCTCGCATAAGTAAATAAAGTTAGTCTGTGAAGACAAGAACACACTGTGTGTGTGTGTGTGTGTGTGTGTGTGTGTGTGTGTGTGTGTGTGTGTGTGTGTGAGTAGAGAGAGAGAGAGAGAGAGAGAGAGAGAGAGAGAGAGAGAGAGAGAGAGATCAATGGATGTGTGGTGTTTAGTGTGTGTGTGTGTGTGTGTGTGTGTGTGTGTGTGTGTGTGTGTGTGTGTGTGTGTGTGTGTGTGTGTGTGTGTGTGTGTGTCCGAGTACGTGTACCTAACATGCTTGCGAGTGCACACGCTCCTCTGTGTGTGTGTGTGTGTGTGTGTGTGTGTGTGTGTGTGTGTGTGTGTGTGTGTGTGTGTGTGTGTTTTTATGTGTGTGTGTGTGTGTGTGTGTGTGTGTGTGTGTGTGTGTGTGTGTGTGTGTGTGTGGAGGAAATAACTTCCCAAAAAGGAAGGTGAGAAGGGTAGAATTATTCGG
>JADBJO010017242.1:0-25000 GCA_016801955.1 Conus betulinus | reverse complement strand
TTGATATCCACCTACTGACTTACGTTTAGCCTCAATTGTAAGGTATGCAGAGACGCCTAATTGAACTGTACTGTCGGAACCCTTAGAACTGAAGGGTTTCAAATCATTTGTGCTGCAGATTACTTTGTTTGCTTCTTACAAACATGAACTGTGCTCAAACGAAAAGGAAATGCAAATGTGTGATAGAAAGTAACGTGAACGTTTGCAAGATAAGCAAGTGTAGACTCATCACTGTGCGTCTACAACTGAGTGGAATGGCGGAACAATGGATGCCATGTATGCCAAGGATAACCCAAGTCATAGGCTGCAATGTGCTTTAAACTATACTTTGCCTTCTCGTGTAAACCTCAAGGCATTTCTTGACTCAGACTTTCCAAGTACTCTAAAAAATATTGACCTGAATCATTCTTCTCGTCCTGTAAATATTGGTCCCGTATTTTTAGATCAAAAGAAACATTTACACGGTTTTTCTCTCTGATAAATGTAGAACTCAAGGTGGAAATTCGTACCAGTCTTTCGGAAAAATGAAACTCTGGCCAGAAAGCTGACGGGAACTCTAGCATCTGATCGCTTCCCGTGTGACGTTTGCACCACTCCTTAGGACACTCTTGAGGGTTTGCTGTGGTCGGTTTGCACACACAGTTCTGTTATACTGAGATGTCTGTAGTGGCTCAGTCTGTCCACACTCGGACAGAAGGTGTCACCCCAGGGCGTTGTTGTGATCACGACACACTGACTGAAGGTGTTGACTCAGGTTATCGTTCTGAAGACGGCAGTCTGGACTGACGCTGTTTAATCAAGTTACTGTCAGCACGTGATATTTCTTCCTTTGACTGAGATCATGAAACGACCCAGCATCGTCTTTTTTGAATGAGGTGTATGCTGTTTGGTAGCCAGTTCAGACTCGTTGTCTTCTAAATATTTGACATCCCCACCCCACCCCCCCCACCCCCCACCTCACTGTCCTCATGTCTTTCCACCAGTCTCCAGCTGTTATTGCCTCCTTACTGACCCTTCTCAGTCTCTCCTGCTGTCCTGTTGTTCTCTCTCTCTCTCTCTCTCTCTCTCTCTCTCTCTCTCTCTCTCTCTCTCTGTCTATTTCTCTGTCTGCATTTCTGTGTGTGTGTGTGTGTGTGTGTGTGTGTGTGTGTGTGTGTGTGTGTGTGTGTGTGCGCGCGCGCACGCTCTCTCTCTCTCTTTCCTCTATTTGTCTGTCTGTCTTGTCTCTCTCTCTCTGCGTGTCTCTGTCTCTGTCTGTCTGTCTGTCTGTCTCTCTCTCTCTCTCTGTCTCTCTCTCTCGCACGCACACACACACACACACACACACACACACACACACACACACACACACACACACACACACACACACACACACACACACACACTGTGGTGGGTGTTTTTTTTTTTTTAACCAAATCGTGCCCAAATGTTACCTGACTGCATACAACACCAGTGTGCTCGTCATCACACTGTGAGGAATGGCACTAAACAACAAGTTAAGAGACAACAAGTATGCTGTGTGGAGTCTTCAAGGGAAATGATAGGGAAATGGAGAGTGCTTCCACCAAGAGGGTAACAAATATATTACTTTTTATGCATGGGTCAATTGTTTCGTCCTACCCAGTAAATTTAGGCCTTCAATTTTTTTTTATGGCATTTATGCATTTTGGGACAATGTTGAAAGATTCAGTCTAACTAGAAAGATGAAGATGGTGAGGTAGACTTTTTTTCCAGACAGACCGAGCTGAATGTGAACGTGAAAGCATTGAGTTTTAAGACGTGTATCAAAGAACCATCGTGGATCAGAACATTATCCATTGAGTTTTAAGACCTGTATCAAAGAACCATCGTGGATCAGAACATTATCCATTGAGTTTTAAGACGTGTATCAAAGAACCATCGTGGATCAGAACATTATCCATTGAGTTTTAAGACGTGTATCAAAGAACCATCGTGAATCAGAACATCATCAGTGTTGGCATCAGGAAGCATAAACTTGAGTCAGTTCTGCGAGATGCTGCGGACAGCCTGTAATGGAGATGAAAATAAAAGCAGCAGCGTTGTACGGAATGTGTGCATGAATTGGTCAGCAGTGAAGGGAGCGTACAGGCGGAGTCACATGGTCGGTCTGTTTGGTCCCGAAAGTTAACCTTGCTCCTGCATTTTTTCAACTTTCTGGGGGTTTTTTTCCCCTTATTGAATATTGGGACAACCTCTTGGCAATAAATGACGCTAAGGAGACACTTTGGTTTGTCTTGCTTGAGATGCCAGGAGGTGACTGAGGGAACTGATCTTTCGAATTGTGTGTGTACAGCTTTGCAGAGATTATTTACATGCCATTTGTTTTCATGTGCACACACGCACACACACACACACACGCAGACACACACACACACACACACACACACACACACACACACACACACACACACACACACACACACACACACACACACACACTTTAAAAGGGCGAGAAGGAACAAGACCAATGATCAGTAAATAAAGTGTAGTCTTGACGGATGACTTGAAAGAAGAGAGAGAATTAGAGGCACAGAAGTAGAACAGAAGTTTTTTTTTTCTATTCAGAAGGCGCTTTAGAGGAGAAGTAACCTTTCCAAAGGTCTTGGTCTGGAAACGAGGGGTTGAAGGAGATGCGTATCAGCTGAGTAACAAAAGGAACGTGTACCTGAAGAAGATCAGAATGGTAGAAGACTGACCTTTCGGAGGGTCTAGAAACTGAGCAAAGACAGTTTGTAATAAACAAGAAGCAATTCAAAAGAAGAAATGACAAAAAAAAAAATGACATCTGTAAATTAGTCCAGCAGCATTAGTCTGCCTTTTTTGTAACTGATCAATAAGATGTGCTGGACAACCAGCAAGAAGACTGTAACTGATCAATAAGATGTGCTGGACAACCAGCAAGAAGACTGTAACTGATCAGTAAGATGTTCTGCACAACCAGCAAGAAGATTGTAACCGATCAGTAAGATGTTCTGCACAACCAGCAAGAAGATTGTAACTGATCAGTAAGATGTTCTGCACAACCAGCAAGAAGATTGTAACTGATCAGTAAGATGTTCTGGACAACCAGCAAGAAGATTGTAACTGATCAGTAAGATGTTCTGGACAACCAGCAAGAAGACTGTAACTGATCAGTAAGATGTTCTGCACAACCAGCAAGAAGACTGTAACTGATCAGTAAGATGTTCTGGACAACCAGCAAGAAGACTGTAACTGATCAGTAAGATGTTCTGCACAACCAGCAAGAAGATTGTAACTGATCAGTAAGATGTTCTGGACAACCAGCAAGAAGACTGTAACTGATCAGTAAGATGTTCTGCACAACCAGCAAGAAGACTGTAACTGATCAGTAAGATGTTCTGCACAACCAGCAAGAAGACTGTAAGAGTAATTCAGTCTCGGAAGAACAAAAGCGCGGATAAGAATGTTGGCCGCTTCCTCTGACAGATGATGCTGAACAGAAGCGTTCACTGAGCGGCGTTCCACACGACAGACACTTGACAGACCTACCACTTGGCAGAAGGAAAGGGGCAGGAGGAGTGGTGTTAGGGGGCAGGGGAGCAGAAAGACGGTGAGTTGGAATGTGCAGTGAGAGGGGAGGCAGCATACGCGGTCAAAAGGCAGTAGAAATAACAAGCCATCAAAATGGTTTTAGAAATGAGAACTAGTGATGTTGGCCGCCATTGCAGTGTGTGGGTTACTGTCATGTTGACGTTCTGGGTCTGTGGTTAAGTGGATTACTGGCATAACATTCCGCAATCACTCCATGCTTGAAATTGTTCCCCAGCGGGTGAGAGAGGCCATGTGTCCAATCTCACCTACCCAAGAGCAAATTCAGACCAAATCACCCACTAAGGTCCAAAATCACCCCCTTCCCCTAAAATTATCAGAGTATCGTAAATGACAAAGCATAACAACCAAAACACGTTGGACCTGAATTTGAGAAGGGTGCAGTTCTGGATCTGAGCCACAACTACCCCAAAGCTGTTCCAAGCTCGTTGGTAAGTGATTGTGGATATCGTGCAGAAATAGCTCAAGGAGAGGATGTAGGCACATGTCCAGTTTCACGTCCCTGTCAGATGGGCGGCGGAGTTTGGGTGTGTGTCGATATTCTGTCCATGGCGTGTTGCTGGACCATGCCCCAAGTCACTGACCAGGCAGTGGTTTTGATATGTTGGGAACAGCGCTGGCTCAGCTCCAGAATCACCCCCCCAACGAATTCGGGTGCTTTGTATTTCTTAATTTAAACGTTTCGTTATTTAGAGTACTTTCAAAATTTTGAAAGAGTGGAGTGGTTTTTTGAACAGAGGTGAGCTTGGTCTTAATACTTTCCAGCAATGGGCACGTGTCCCCTGCCAGGTTGTGATCTCAGGCATGGAGCGGTTGGAGCAGTCACTGGGTGTGGTGGTGGGATTCCAACATTGGTCCAACCGGAGAGAGGAAAACGCCGGACAGACGCTTCTTATTTCACTTTTTTAATCGATGTCTTTTGTTCCTCTTCACGATCACTTCTGGAATATGACACGTTTCGTCAGCATTTGGAGGTTGATTCTTCATGCAGGAGAAGTTTTTGTCTGATTGGATACCTACACATCCCTCCTTCCCCGTTTGTCCCATCCGTCTTGTACTTTAATCCCCTTGTGGGTTCATTCATCACGTGAAAGTCAAATAGGCATTGTTTTTGTCTTCCGATGCGTTCTTTGCTTTTTACTGTTTCGTGATTTTACGTTCGGAAACAAAACCAACATCACACAGAAGGTCTGACTTGCCCTTCACTCATAGCCAAATAGTAGAACTCGCCTGTATCTGGGTTTTCTATCGGTCATTACGAAAGAGTGTTGAAGGTCCAGAAGAAGAAAACGTCTTCTATTTCATTTAGCCACAGACAGAACCCTGCTGTCACGTGTTTTTCATTACAGTTACGTTAACATAAGCCTCCGTTTCCATGTTTCTTGTCAACAACACAATGACTCATCTTTTGGAGTTAAGTTTTTCCTGAAATAAGTTTGTCTGAAATAGCCCTAAACCTGTGTGTAAAGTGGTATATTTATCAGTGATACATTTGATTTTCCAAAGTGTGTCTTCAATTAAGTATCCTAAAAAGAATAAAAACAGCTCCCAATCAGTTCATCCGGCTTCCATAGATATTGAATGATTAACTACCGCCCCCTAATCCAATAACGTCTCCTTTGAGAGAGAGAGAGAGAGAGAGAGAGAGAGAGAGAGAGAGAGAGAGAGAGAGAGAGAGAGATGTGTGTGTGTGGGGGGGGGGAGACCCTTCGGGAGACTGTCTTTTCATACCTCTAAAGACATCAGTCGTCTGCGTGCTTTGACCATTATGACAGAATATCAACATGTGCCTGAAAGTGATCCTCTGCTCAGAATTCAACAGATAAGTGATATCTGGCTTTGCTCAAGTCGGACGACAGGCCCGTCAGTTTGTACAACACAGCGTCGCCATCTTCAGTCAGGAATTAGCTCGCGGTTAACCTTGTGGTGTGGTGGGGGTGTGGGGGGGGGGGGGGCGGTGGTGTGGGGGGGGGGGGGGGTGGGGGGGGGGGGGGGGGGGTGCGGGAGGGGGTGGGTGGGGGGGGGGAGGGGGGGGGGTCGGGGGGGGGGGGGGGGGGGTGGGGGGGTGTTGGGGTGGGGGTGGGGGGGGGGGGGACTGTGATGATGGGGGTTTGGGTGGTGGGGGGTGGTGCGGGGGGGGGGTGTTGTGCTGGGGGGGGGGGGGGTGTTTGTGACGGTTGTGGGGGGGGGGGGGGTGTTGGGGGGGGGGGGTGGGTGGTGTGTGTGTGTTGTGTGGTGTGGGGGGGGGTGTATGTGTGCGTTGGGGTGTTGGGGTAGGGGGGGGGTTTGGGGGGATGAGCTTGGGGGGGGGGCTGTGGGGGGGGGGGGGTGTGGGGGTGGTGGGTGGGGTTGGGGTTGTGGTTGGGTTTGTGGGGGGGGGATGTGGTGCGGGGGTTGGGGGGTGGATGTTTGGGGTGGGTGTGTTGGGGGGTGTGTGGGTGGGGGGGGGTTGTGGTGTGGGTGTTGGGTGGTGTGGGGGGGGTGGGGTGAATTTGGCACTGGGGGGGAGGTTGGGAGGGTGTTGGGGGGGGGTGAGGGGTGGGGTGTGGTTTTGGTGGGGGGTTGGGTGTTTGTAGAGGTGGGGGTGGGGAGGGGGTGGTGGGGTGTGGTGGTGGGGGGGGAAAAAAGGGTGGAAGAAAATAAAAAAGGGGGGGGGGGAGTAGAGACTGGGGGAAAAGGGAAAGGGTGGAAAAAAAAATAAAAAAAGGGGGGGCGGGAGGTAGGGGAAAAAAGAAGAAGGAGGTAAGGAAGAAAAGAAGAAAGGAGCTAAAACAACTAGAATGTCTACAGAAGTCTCAAAAAAGTACTCAAGGGTAAACAAAGGGGGGTGTCAGAATTTTTGGGGCGAGATCTACTAGGGCGGTTGTGGGGCGGGGGGGGGTGGGTTTGGTGTGGGGTGGTGGGTTTGTTGTGGGTGTGGGTGTTTTTGTGTGAGTCGTGGTTTTGGGGGGGGGGGTAATGTGTACGTGTGTATGTGTCAATTCTTTTGTTAAGTGATATGTGTTTGTGTTATTTCTTTTGCGCTTTTCTTTCGTTTTTTTTGTTTTTTGGTGGTTTTTGTTGTTTTTTTTCCTTTTTTGTTATTTTTTTTTTGTTTACTTTTTTTAGAAAAAAAAAAACTCAAAACAACAAAAAATAAACACAAAGACCCAAAAACAACAAATTGTTTGGGTTGCGTGTGGGGGGTTGATTGTGTTCATCCGTTGGTTTAGGGGAGGAAAGGGAATAGGGGAAAGAGAAATGGGGGACAAAAAAAGGTAATTCAAAAAAGGGAGGAGGGAGGACGAAGGGAAGTAGGAAATTAAGGGGTGGGCTATAGTAGCACGAGAAAAAAAAAAAATAAAAAGGACGAGAAAAAAAGGGAAGAAAACAGAAAGGAGAGGAGGAAAAGGACTGCTTATTACTGCCTTACCGTTTACTATCAAATTCATGGTGGTTTTTTGTGTGTTTATGTTTTTTTTTGTGGTGTGTGGTGTGGGGGGCGGAGTGCAGCTCGCTCTGCGCTCTGCTATGATCGAGTATTGTTTTTGTCTTTTTTTTTTTTTTTTGTGCATAATATCTCCGCTCTATCGGGGGGGTCTTAGGTTTTGTTTACAAGTCAGCGCATTCACTTTTGTGTTCTTTGTGTCCGTTTTTTGTTTGCGTTTGTATGTTTTCTTTGCTATCTAGCTTCTCTTCTCTCGCGAGCTCTAGCCTCTCTCTGCCCTCTCATCCTCTTCGGTGGTTGACGCTTTGTTGGGGTTGTGGTTGGTGGGGTGTTTCGGGGGGGTTTGTCCATGGACTTGTCATATTCATTTTTCTATTTGTTTTCTTCTGCTTTGGGGGGGGCGGTCTTTTTTTTTTTGCCCATCTATTTTTTCCCCCCCCCCCCCCCCCCCCCACTGTCCACCTCCTCTCTCCCCCCCTCACCCCACCCTTTTACTTTCCTCCTCTTTTTCCCGCTTTTCCCTCTTTCTCCTTTTGTGTTTTTTCCTTATTTCACCTCCCTTTTTTTTTTTCCTTCCCCATTGTTTCACCTCACTCCTGAACCTCCTGGAAATGAGCATGTTTCATCACCTGCTGGTGTTGATCGTCCAGCGTTAAAAGTCACTGAATTTCATTTCTACTTCCTTCTCTCCATCCTATGCAATCCCACCTTTTCCCCAGTTGCCCTTGGCGTATTCATCACATGCCCAGTCCACCAGGCGTGCATCTTCTTCTTTGTTTTCTCATTCCTTTCCTTCCTTCCTGTATTGTTCGTTTCTTTTCCCTTTCTCTCTTTCTTCATTCATTCTCCTGTTTCCTTTCTCCTCGCTTTTTTTTTTTTTTCTTCTTTATTTTTTGTTCATTCCTTTTCCCTCGTATTTTTGTTTTGTTCATTTTTTGGTTTTTTGTTGTTTTGTTGTTGTTCTTTCACATTTCTTGGTCTGCCTTTTTGTCCCTGTTTTTTTATTCTCTCCACATTTCTTTCCGACAGAACTTTTTTGGTCTTGTACTGACTGTTGTGAAAGGTTCTGGTTGTTGTCAACACACACTTCTTTCATCTTTCCTTGCTGTCTCTGTTTTTGTTTTTGTTTTTTTTCTTTTCTTCTTTTTTTCAGTTTTTTTTCTTTTTTTCCCACTTCATGCTGCAAGCAAGTTTAGCGACGTAACTTTTTTCTTGAACGCTGAGACTTTTCGAACACGTTTTCTAACTGGTTGGTTTTTTTCCATCTAGCTTTCCCTTGGTGCGTAATGATTGTTGTGAAAGATTTTCATTTTCCCCAGCGACAAACGAACTTTTTAGTTTTTCCATGTAGTTCTCAACATTGCTGACCGGTGGGTATTCCGCTGAGAAATAAATGACATCGGATGATTCTTTTGAAAGCATTCAGGAGTCCTAGTGCCTCTGTGGTTCCTCATGGTGGATAAAGGGACGTGTGACGGTGTGCACACACAGTGGTTGGGGAGGGGAAGGGGGACTAGGGTGGGCCGCTGCCCATGACGGGCGGGTTGAGACAGTGCGTTTGTAAAGAACCATGCAAACATTTTCTACAGCGACAAGATGATGGGTAGGAGGCTTGCAAACGAGTTAAGCTGTGATTTAACGGGTTCATCAAAGACGCATGAGAAATATGAACATCGGGATGTGCCGATACTGAAGATGTGGAGTTTCCAGGCCCCTCTATCCCTTGGGGGTAATGGCGTGTTGAGTGTGCACAGCGATTTTCCTCGAACGAACTGATTAGTTTCCCATGGAGTTTGGAAACAGTGCGCAAGCAAAGGTATGGACATGTAAAAGAATTGACAGGAGGCGTTCTTTTTTTCCAAGTGCAGGGCATCACTGTGATTGATTTGTTTCCTAAATAGAGTGGGATAGGAAGGGACGAGTAGTGAATGGGAAACGGGTGTGGGGAGGGGAGAGGGGGGGAGTGGGGGGGACGCTGAAGGAGGAGGAGGGTACGGGACTGTGTGCGTTTTGCTTGGTAAAGAATGGGTGTCAAGACGTAGTGACGTGCGCAGAATGCAGAATGTGGTTTTTTTTTTTTTTTTTTTTTTTTTTATTTTTAAGCTCTATTCATCTGTCGTCAAAGAGGCATACATTTATGACACTTTTTTTCATTTGATACATGATCAATAAATGACAATCAGGATATGTGACGCACCCTTGCTGCAACCAGTTACCATTAAACAGTCGAACTTATTCGTGAGCTGGGACTTACAAAGACTTGGGCAGCTTATTCCTTATCTAAAACCCAGCTTAAACAACATAACAGAATAAGAAATACGACATGTGTGAAGTATCCGTTTTGATAGTGAAATAAATATATCGGAAAGGATAGTGGGGGGGTTTTATTCGATTATCTTAGCATGCTCACCGATTCACCACTTTGGGAGACATGGGAGACAACTCTGTCACGTCAGTCTGGCACTGTCACGTCAGTCTGGCACTGCATGTCCTGTAAGCCTGCAACCTCTTCCATAGACATCGGGTAGAACCTGGCCATCATGGGAGACAACTCTGTCACGTCAGTCTGGCACTGCATGTCCTGTAAGCCTGCAACCTCTTCCATAGACATCGGGTAGAACCTGGCCATCATGGGAGACAACTCTGTCACGTCAGTCTGGCACTGCATGTCCTGTAAGCCTGCAACCTCTTCCATAGACATCGGGTAGAACCTGGCCATCATGGGAGACAACTCTGTCACGTCAGTCTGGCACTGCATGTCCTGTAAGCCTGCAACCTCTTCCATAGACATCGGGTGGAACCTGGCCCTTGGAGTCCAAAGATTTAAGGCTAGGTAAAAACTCAAACTTATATTTTGTGTTCCCTTTTTCTTTGTTTGACTGTCTTTTACGCCACTGTTGTTGCTTTTAGTCAAGATCATTCACAGAAATGTAATTTAAAAAAAAAAACGGGTGAAGAACAGTACAGAACAGTAGTCACCGTCGTAACAAAAAAAAGGCTTATTCCACAAAAGATGGACATAGAGAATATGAGAGAGAGAGAGAGAGAGAGAGAGAGAGAGAGAGAGAGAGAGAGAGAGAGACGACATATGAGACGAACCGATTAGTTTGAACTTGGCACTGGGTGGCTTGCAAGGACCGAAAGAGCTGGTACAGGCTGATGATTTCGGCAATCCGTTCCACTGACTGTGAAAGTCTGATCAGTGAAATACACGTGGGTCAGAATTGTGGTCAGTCCTGTCCCATCTACCCCCTCCTGACTCCTGTCCCATCTTTTATTCTGTACCTTTTTATATCTTATATCTATCGATATAAATAAAATAAGTGAAATGCTTATCTGTATCTATATCTACTGTCCATCCATCTGTCTTTATATCTATCTGTGTATCTATCTAATCTGCCTGTCTATCAATTTATTATTAATCTATGTATCTGTCTATGTATCCAATTGTCTGTCTGTCTACCTATCTATCTGTCTATGAGCCAATCTACTTTATTTATGTCTCTCTATCTATCTGTCTGTCTGTCTGTCTGTCTATCTATCTACCTATCTGTCTGGCTGGCTGGCTGGCTATCTGTCTGTATATCTATCTACGTACCTGCCTTTTTATCTATCCGTATATATACACGCACTAAAGAACGTGTAACTTAATACATGTAAAGTAGGAAACTGATCTAAACGCAGTAGTACCTTCTTGATGAAGTTCACATTCACCCTGAGATCACTGCCCATGGGATAAGGCCATCTCACGGAGAATATATAGGACTGCTATATCTGGAGTTTAGCGTCACACCTGACATTTACTCGAATAGTGTGAGGAGGACGGAGGGGGGTGAACGGAGGAGGGGTGACCCGTTATTTCAAGTCAGACGTTACATTTGACCTTTACTGGAATATAAAGGTGTTTGGGGTGGGTTGGGGTGGGGGGTGAGGCTGAGAGAGAGAAAAAGGTGAGGAGGGGGAAAGAGTACGTTATTTCTAGTGCAGTTACATCCAACCTTTTTTGGCAATCAACATTGAAAGAGAGAGAGAGAGAGAGAGAGAGAGAGAGAGAGAGAGAGAGAGAGAGAGAGAGAGAGAGTTTCATGCTGTGTTGTCACATCCATCTAGGAAGGAGAGCAGATTTCTAGAAACTATACATCAATGTCTGTAGTTTAAATCCAGTTTCTCAGAACTGACAAAGACCATACCAACACTTGACCTCGCCTCGCTTTTGTGTACAGCCTTGCTTCCCCCCTAACTTCTTACACTTCCCATTCTTCCCCATCCCTGCATCCTCTACTATTTCAGGAAGGTCTTCAGAGCTTTGGTTGGTCTCCACAGGTAATTCGATTGAGTCCAGCTGCTAGACTAGAGTGGCACTCTGTGTCCACGATTTGAGAGAGAGGATTACGGAACCAGATCATTGTCAGTTCGCTTCTTCTTCCTTCGTTCGAGGGAGACGGTGGGACGACAGAGCCCTGTCATTTCTGAAAGACGTGGGTCCTGATGGAGAGCCAGGTTCTGACATGCTTCCTTCCTTGCGTTATTGCTCATCGCCATTTTCTTCGTTTTCTTTCATTCGTATCATCTCCTTTTCTCTAAGTCTGTCTGATTCTGTGTTTTCACACCACCTTCTCTCTGTCTCTGCCTGTCTGTCTGTCTGTCTGTCTGTCTTCCTGTCCTGTCTGTCTGTCTGTCTCTCTCTCTCCTCCTCTCTCTCTCTCTCTCTCTCCTCTCTCTCTCTCTCTCTCCTCCCTCTCTCTCGCTCCTCTCTCTCTCTCTCTCCCTCCCTCTCCCCCCCCTCTCTCTCTCTCTCCTCTTCACCCCTGATACGGCCTTTTGCGGTTGGATGGGCCCATGAATTGCTTGAATCTATCTCTCTTGCTCTCTCTGTCTCTGTCTCTCTGTCCTCTCTGTCTCTCTCTCTCTGTCTCTGTCTCTCTCTCTCTCTCTCTCTCTCTCTCTCTCTCTCTCTTCCCTATCTCTCCTCTCTGTTCTCTCTTTCGCTCGCTCGCTTACTTGATCGACCGCTTTGCTTTCGTCTGTTCTTGCCTTTCATGGATTCTTGTCAGTATTATCTCTCTCTCTTTCTCTCTCTCTCTCTCACTCTCTCTCTCTCTCTCTCTCCTATCTCTCTCTCTTTCAGCAGCTCACTCTCTCTGTCTCTCTCTTTCTTTTTTTGCTTATTTTGATTTGTTTCCTCGAAGTATTTCCCTTTGTAATTGTTTGCTTATGTCTTTTTGGAAAGAATGTACTTCCTTTTGCCGATGACCCGTACCCATTTTCATTTTATTCTCAGCAAATCTGTACCCTTTGTATACAGGTCGGTGGCCTTACAATTAAAAATTCCAGAGTTTTAGAGAGAGAGAGAGAGAGTTTTTAAGAGTTTCAGAGTTTTCTTCTCTCTCTCTCTCTCTCTCTCTCTCTCCTCTCTCTCTCTCTCTCTCTCTCTCTCTCTCTCGTAGAATTTTGTTTTTTCCAAAGTATAGTTGACTGCTAAGTTGATCAGGAAAGACTGACAACAGGCTTTGGCCTTGGGGTCCTCCCGCCATCTGCTAAAAAGGATCCTGTTCTGTGGGAGGCAGGAAAGGGAAGCAACTACACTCAGTGTCCTCCAAAAGAAATGGTGAAATAACTGAGTGTGCTCGCCAAGGGAGGGACACGCACAAAGTCTACATCTCATTTACACTTGGGTCAGAAGACTTTTTGCCTCTTACCCAATGCATTCAGACTTTGAGTTGTAATCTGGATGCTAGTATTTTGATTGAGATGAATCCTTCACAGCAAAACTTGACAGCAGCATCGTCACTTGTTTTCATCGCTTCTTTGTGTCCAGCCATAGGGGATATGGGTACATTGAGAAAGGCCTTCAGGTCCTCGCTCGGGGTCGATTTTCTTTCAAACTTCTGTTGACACCAGATGTTCATATGATCTGTCCATGACGCTGCGACAGACATCTGTCGTCACTGGACGGTACCAGTGATGCTTGATCTCTCTCTTCCTTTGCTCACACTCCCCTTTGAGGAAAACATTTAGAGCTTCACTTCGATCGATGTCCATGGGGAATTCTGTGGCCGCTTCTTATATCGTAGTGTTGGGGGGTTGGTATGATTTCAGAGGTCTGTCTTCTTTGGAAGACCTAAGTCCAGGTGGAGAGTCCGTTCTGGCAGGTTTTCTTTCCCACCTTGCTCTCCACGGCTGTGTTCTGTTCGTTTAATTCGTTAACTCTCTATCCGTGTGTTCTCTCTCCATGCCCGCCCGTCTGTCTGTCTCTCTGTGTCGTCTGTCAGTCAGTCACTCAGTCAGTCTGTCTGTCTAATTGTCTGTCTGTCTGTTTTTCTCTCTGTCTCGCTCGCTCTGTCATTCCCTCCCTCTCTCTCTCTCTCTCTCTCTCTCTCTCTCTCTCTCTCTCTCTCTCTCTCTCTGTATCTCTCTCTCTGGTTGATTTCTTTTTCTGTCACGTTCTGTTGTGCTAAGACTGACGAATTGTCAATCTCTATGTTATAATTACAGCATGGCATTACCTAGTGTGCTGAGGTGAGAGATCAGTTATTTATGGGTTTACCTATATGCAGAGCTGCTAATTTCTGGAATCTCCCTCATGTGACCATGAAAGCAAGTCACCAGAGCGTATAGATGAGAGTATTTCAAAGCCACGTCAGCTTTTGCTGAGAAACATGACAGTACCTTTCGTGGATCGCCATTCATGGAGAGGAAATGGGCAGCGGCCAAATGTTCCATTCTGAATAAACTGTCAGAGTCCAGAGCCTTGGAACCAACGAGTTCCTAATCGGCTGCATTGCAACTTTTCTTTGTCTTTTACACACGAAGTGTTGTAAATTGTGTGACAGAATATGATATGAATATTTGCGAGTGTAGACTTATCATTATGCTGTCTATAACCTTAGGATGAATGGCGAAATAATGGATGGCAATTATGCCAAGGAAAAAAGTCATAGGCTGCAATGTGCATTGACAGTAATTTTCCCTCTTGTGTAGTAAACCTCAAGGCGTCACTTGTCTCAGGCGGTCCAAACACACACACACAAAATCACCTGAATCTTTCTGTCAGTCTTGTAAATATTGGTTCCAGTTTTTGCAGAGCTAAACAGACTTTGACCAGTGTTTTTCTTTCCATCTGATTGATATAGAATTCAATGTGATATTCGTACCAGTCGTTCAAAACAAATGGAATGCTGAATGGAAAAACAGCGACAACACCAGTTACTGTCTCTTTCTTGTGTGGAGTGTACACCACCCCTTAGGACACTCTTAAGGGTTTGACTGTGGTCGGTTTGCACACACAGTTCTGTTATACTGAGATGTCTGTAGTGGCTCGATCTGTCCACACTCGGACAGAAGGTGTCACTCCAGGGCGTTGTTGTGGCCACGATACACTGACTGAAGGTGTTGACTTAGGTTATCATTCTGACGACAGCAGCTTTGACTGAGGCTGTTAAACCAGCTTACTGTCATCACGTGTTCTTTCTTCTTTTTGGCTGAGACCTTGAGACGACCGTGCATTGTCATTCCTGAAAGACGTGTCTCTTGTTTGGAGGCCACTTCAGACGTTTTCCCTTCTCAGTAGTTCTGTTCTCAGCCCACATTCCCTCACTCACCCCACTGTCCACGTGACTCCCCCCCCCCCCCCCCCCCCGCCCCCTGCTTGCTTTTCTTGACCTCTCACTGACCCTTCTCAATCCCTTTCCGTACCATTCAGCTCTCTCTCTCTCTCTCTCTCTCTCTCTCTCTCTCTTACAACCGTGCTTTTTCTTTTCCAAATCATCGCCGACTGGGAACCTGACTGCTGACACCAGTGTGCTTGTCATCACATGGCTGAGGACAACTTTGGCAGCAGTGGATTGAAAAACCATTCTGCAAATGGTGGTAAACATCGAGTTCTGTGGGTGGGCTATTCATGGAAAATGGAAAATGGAGACCGTTTCCGCCAAGAAGGTGAAGTATCGTATTGAATCTTACGCATAGATCTTTTCCCCACCGACTAAAGTTAGACCTCCACTTTGCTGTTGATGTCGTTTTTCTTTTTTTAATGTTTGCATTACAGATTAGATGAATTTCCAATAGGAAGACGGTAATATCCGCTTTTAAGTTGTCTCTCCATATTCATATTTTTTTTTTAATTTCTTCTATATTTCATTTTCAAAATAATAAGGACAAACAACGAAAAAATGGGCACAAATCAACATGCAAACAGTTTTTACCGGGGGGGTGGGGGGGGGGGGGGGAACCAACAACATCAAATGAAAAAAAAATGAAAGATTTGTGCAAATTATAGACGCAGCTTAGTGTTCAGACTTAGTCATCCTTTGAGAAAGTCTTATGGGGCCTGACTTTGGGTCGATTCCCATACAAAGTTAGGTCAGCATCTGATTGCGAACTTGTGTGGTCACATGGATTGTCTGGGACAGATCGAGACGTCCTGACCCAACTCACTGTCAATATTTTGATTTTCTGTGGAAGAAGGGAGGGACGAAAGTCGGCTATCATTTCTGATGGATGTTTCTCTCCTGCCGGAGAGAGGTTTCTTAAATATTTCATTGTTATTGTTGTTGATATATATATCAAAAGAAAATTTCTGTGGCATGAACAGCGCTGTGCACTTTTCAATTATGTTATGATTACAGGAATAAAAACACGACATGAGATAAAACAGGTAATATTTCGAGCACATTCTTTAAGTTAGCTAACACGTTTTAACACACACACACACACACACACACACCACACACACACACACACACACACACACACACGCGCGCGCGCGCGCGCGCGCGCGCGCACGCACACAGGCACACACACACACACAGAGAGAGAGAGAGAGAGAGAGAGAGAGAGAGAGAGATCTGAATTCATGAATTACTTAGTACAGAACGGTCCCCGCAAAGCCAGCCGATCTTACCAGAACCAATCAACCAATCAACCAACCAGCCAACCAGCCAACCAACCAGCCAGGCTGCCTGGGAAGGGTCTCACTCTGGGCTGCTGTTCATACTATGTCATTGTTATCTCCTTTCCAAGCTCGCTCCCTCTTTTTCTTCTCTCTATTTTACTTTGTACTCCCTCCCTCTCTCTCTCTCTCTCTCTCTCTCTCTCTCTCTCTCTCTCTCTCTCTCTCTCTCTCTTTCCATGGTTAGTGGTTCCACATTTCTTACGAGCAGGGATGGGGTCTTTGACATTTGTGAGATGACCAGAAAAGGAGTGTGAGGGCTGACATAACAGTCTGGCACTATGCTGTTTAAAAACTCGCGGAATTCGCTCTGGTAATCCTCGGAGACACGGGGCTCCGGTCTCTGACCCCACACTTCTGAATATTTCAGGTTTATTCCGGGATCGAGCGATTTCCGTCCATCAGTCCACGTCTGTGGACCACGGGTTCGATCCCTAGCGTCGCCGCATTGCCTGTTGTGTGGAGGCTGGAGCTGCACGTTTCTGGTTTTCTAGGTTCACAAGAGTACAGGCCTCATTTCGCCTGAACCTTTGCCGTGTATGCAAATAACAAACCCGGAAAGATCTATGCCATGACAGCTTTTGTGTATAAACACACAGACGCAGAGCATGAACAAAGAGAATATTGGCACGCCAATTATTCCTGCAGTCACTGAAGTGCAGTGATCACCCCACACAAAGCAACATTGCATGTAGTTGGGAACATTGTCTCTAAAGACATCAACACATAATGTGAAAGGTACCAGTATGTTGAACGAGATAAACAGGAGGCTACAAATCGGACCGTTACAGCGGCACTGGATATTGTTCCTGTTTTTGGAGAGAAACTCTTGAGAGTTTTGGCTTGGTCGATTCCCGAACTGAGTTCTGTGGGCACCGGATTCCTAAACTGTTGATATTCATCCACAATAAGCAGCCAAAGGTGTGTTGACTGAGGCGTTCTTTTTTTTTTCTGAACGAAGAGGGTTAGGTGACAGTCGACTGACGTTTGTGAAGGGAATTTTCCTGCTTCAGGGCTAGGTGACACATTCATTTCCTTTCCCACTTCCTACTACTACTTCCTCGTCTGGTCTCCTCCCTACCCCCCTCTTGTCCCCCGTCTCTCTCTCTCTCTCTCTCTCTCTCTCTCTCTCTCTCTCTCTCTCTCTCTCTCTCTCGAAGGAAAAAAACAACTGGTAAGTAAAGTACGTATTTGTCTCTTTGAATATAGTTTTGGTTTTGCATGGTGAAATCAAGGTGTTGGCAATGTTAAGCAATTCATACGTTGCTTTCGTCAACGATTGATTGACTGCTCATGGCAAAGATGGTCAAATCATGTGTAGTGTAGTGAAAGGTTTGATTTCTATAGGCATGTTTGCAATTTTCATGATTTGAAACCTTATTTAATTTTAGAAATGGAAAGACATTTAAAGTATGCCATGACCAAATTCAGATTTGGAATTTCAGAATTGGCAGTTCATAAGTTAAGATACAAAGCACTGTTGATGACAGTGATCTGCTGTGTCCACATTGTAAAGAGTCTCAGGAAAATGAAATCCATTTTGTTCTTTGCTGTCCAGCCTTAAGGAATATTAGAACTGATTTCATTCAGCCCAAATTTTATCGACAACCTTGCCTGTTTAAAATTGATTTTATTGATGTCATCAGCTTCAACAGACGTTGTTGGAAAGTTGTCCTTGTTTCTATACAAGGCATTTAAATTTCGAGAAATAGCTACCACTTGAAGTTCTAAATAAATTGTGTTTGATTTGTTACACAGTCATGTGTACTTGTTTCATATGATGTATTATATTCACCCACCCCTTCATAATGGGCCAAGGCCAGTATGAATAAAAACATCCGAATCTCTCTCTCTCTCTCTCTCTCTCTCTCTCTCTCTCTCTCTCTCTCTCTCTCTCTCTCAGATGATTACCAGCATATTTTCTGTCTTCTGTAGAGCCAGACAGCGCGTGTAGTGCTCTGTCTTTGTGACTGACGTCCCCCGTGTGTAACAACCAGTTCACATCCTGACCTTTGTTTCTGTGACCGACGTCCCCCCTGTGTAACAACCAGTTTCACATCCTTTGTTTTTTGTGACCGACGTCCCTCCTGTGTAACAATCAGTTCACATCCTTTGTTTTTTGTGACCGATGTCCCTCCTGTGTAACAACCAGTTTCACATCCTTTGGTTTTTGTGACCGACGTCCCTCCTGTGTAACAATCAGTTCACATCCTTTGGTTTTTGTGACCAACGTCCCCCCTGTGTAACAATCAGTTCACATCCTTTGTTTTTTGTGACCGATGTCCCTCCTGTGTAACAACCAGTTCACATCCTTTGGTTTTTGTGACCGACGTCCCTCCTGTGTAACAATCAGTTCACATCCTTTGGTTTTTGTGACCAACGTCCCCCCTGTGTAACAATCAGTTCACATCCTTTGTTTTTTGTGACCGATGTCCCTCCTGTGTAACAACCAGTTCACAACCTGTGGTTTTTTTTTTCACTTCCCTCTTCCTCATCTCATTGCCACTTGTTCCCTATTCCCCGCGTTACTTGATAGTTCCCCCATTTCACCCCATCTCTCTTTCTCTCTCTCTCTCTCTCTCTCTCTCTCTCTCTCTCTCTCTCTCTCTCTCTCTCTCGGTCGGTCGTCGGTCTCTCTCTCTCTCTCTCTGTCTCTGTCGGTCGTCGGTCGGTCTCTCTCTCTCTCTCTCTCTCTCTCTCTCTCTCTCTCTCTCATCTCTCTCTCTCTCTCTCTCTGTGTGTGTGTGTGTGTGTGTGTGTGTGTGTGTGTGTGTGTGTGTCTTTGTGCGCGCGTGTGTGTGCGCCTCCAACTTATCTCGGACCATTTAACTCTCTGGTAAGACGTTTAATAGAGGTAAGGTCCACTATGTGTGTGTTTCCGTGACTTCCGGCTGGTGACCAGAAAATTAGCTGGATGGTTAGGTCGATAGATTGTCAATCCCAGCAACACGAATTCCAGTCCTGCATTGTCTGGCCGGAGGCGGGCACTAGACATTTTCCATCTCTCAGGGTGACACTCGTACAGATCTATTGGCGCTTGGACTAACTTTATGGCTTTCCGCACGCACATCAGATTCGCAGGAAAACTTCCCGCAATTCGCATCAGCGTTTTGGTAAAAGAGCACGAAAACGCCTAGGGTCGTGTCTCAAATTGCTTCCCTACCTCCCATGGCGACGGTTTCCCGTGGGACATGTCTTTTGTGCTAAATCGTTCCCCAAGGGATTTATCAATAGCATAGCCTGTCTCCAGTGGGTTGCAGCAGCGGCCACAATTATCTCCCTTGGAATTGTATAATCAGTATGGTTTTTGACTTCATTTTGTAGTATTCCACGCAATCGCCATTAGCAACGTGAGTGGTTGCGCGCGTGTGTGTGTGTGTGTGTGTGTGTGCGTGCGCGCGCGCGCGCGTGTGTGTGTATGTGAGAGAGGGAGAGAGTGAGTGCATGTGTGTGTGTGTATGTGTGTCTGTGTGCACGCGCGCGCTTGCGTGCGTGCGTGCGTGCGTGCGTGCGTGCATTTGTATGCACGCACACTCTTTTTTATTAGCACAATACAACCAGTTATTGACAATCGAAGCAAAAGTTTTGCATTTCTATTTCTATTACTATTATTACAATGAAAACGGGGACGAAGAAAAAGGAGGAGGAGAAGGGGGAGGAAAGAAGAAGAAGAAGAAGAAGAAGAAGAAGAAGAAGAAGAAGAAGAAAATCATCAATCTAAATTCCAGATTGGATGAATAAAGATTGATTGACTGATCAATTCGTTGAAAAAGACGAGCTCTGGGAATCTCTCTCTCTCTCTCTCTCTCTCTCTCTCTCTCTCTCTCTCTCTCTCTCTCTCTCTCTCTCTCTCTCTCTCCTCCTCCTCCTCCTCCTCCTCCTCCTCCTCCTCCTCTTCCTCCTCCTCCTTCTCTCTCTCTCTCTCCCTCCCCCCCTCTCTCTCTCTTTGACTCTCCCTCCCCCCTCTCTCTCCTTCCCCCCTCCTCCTCCCTCTCCCTCCCTCCCTCCCTCTCTCGCTCTCTCCTCCAGACGAGGGAACAAGTATGGAGCAGGTGCTGTAGGATCCTGTCCACACATGAGAGGTTGTCAAAGTGAGGTCAAGTTGATTACAAGATGGTCAGGCCATACGACCCTTGTGCGTTCACACTTTTTGCAGCTTAATTAACTACACTGCCTTCTTTTCGAGGTCGCTCCACCATCTGACTTTTCTGTTCCAGAGGTGGTTGCGTCCAACATCGTCTGTTAATGCAGAACAGTCATAGGGCTTTACCATGTTGATACTGATATTCACCGAGCTTCTCTTTCCGTTCCTGTATGGTTCAGAGTGGTGCATTCGTTCCTGGATAGAGTTTTTGTGACTTGCGTTGGATTATAAGGTCCATAGTGTCCAGGGCATGGCATAATGTGAACTGTCAGAGATCCATAGTGTCCAGGACATGGCATAATGTGAACTGTCAGAGATCCACAGTGTCTAGGGCATGGCAATATATGAACTGTCAGAGATCCACAGTGTCCAGGGCATGGCATAATGTGAACTGTCAGAGATCCACAGTGTGCATGACATGACATGTTGTGAAGTGTCCAGGACATGGCATAATGTGAACTGTCAGAGATCCATAGTGTCCAGGACATGGCATAATGTGAACTGTCAGAGATCCACAGTGTCTAGGGCATGGCAATATATGAACTGTCAGAGATCCACAGTGTCCAGGGCATGGCATAATGTGAACTGTCAGAGATCCACAGTGTGCATGACATGACGTGTTGTGAAGTGTCCAGGACATGGCATAATGTGAACTGTCAGAGATCCACAGTGTTCAGGACATGGCATAATGTGAACTGTCAGAGATCCACAGTGTCCAGGACATGGCATAATGTAAACTGTCAGAGATCCGTAGTGTCCAGGACATGGCATAATGTGAACTCTCAGAGATCCACAGTGTCCATGACATGGCATATTGTGAAGTGTCCAGGACATGGCATAATGTGAACTGTCAGAGATCCACAGTGTGTCCAGGACATGGCGTAATGTGAACTGTCAGAGATCCATAGTGTCCAGGACATGGCATAATGTGAAATGTCCAGGACATGGCATAATGTGAACTGTCAGAGATCCACAGTGACCAGGACATGGCATAATGTGAACTGTCAGAGATCCACAGTGTCCAGGACATGGCATATAATGTGAACTGTCAGAGATCCACAGTGTCCAGGACATGGCATAATGTGAACTGTCAGAGATCCACAGTGTCCAGGGCGTGACATAATGTGAAAACTGTCAGAGATCCACAGTGTCCAGGACATGGCATAATGTGAACTGTCAGAGATCCACAGTGTCCAGGACATGGCATAATGTGAACTGTCAGGGATCCATAGTGTCTATGACATGGCATATTGTGAAGTGTCCAGGACATGGCGTAATGTGAACTGTCAGAGATCCCCAGTGTCAGGGCATGGCATACTGGAGGGTGGAGCCCAGCTCTCCGTCCGCTGCCTTTAACCTTCCCTCAATGAGGTACCCATTTACTGCTGGGTGGACAAAGAGGAATTTCGAGGTTAAAAAAAAAAAAAAATCCGACCCTACATGTGGTTCGAACTCACGACCGCCAGCTCCTCAGGCCATCGCTCCAACCATTTGACTATGGCCCCTCTAAATATGTAGAGGTGACACGCTGCGCGTTTCTTCTCGCTTTCCCATTATTCGCCTTTGTCAGACGTCCATTCGTTCACGCAGATTATCAACCTTTTCCGGATAGTACAGTCACCGCACGCTCCCAGAGAATTCGTCGGATGGATAGTAACCAGGCAAACCAGCTTGTTGTTCTCAACAGTCATGTCGGTCCACTGTCTGTCTTTGTCCGCAAGGCAACAACTATGGTGTGTGTGTGTGTGTGTGTGTGTGTGTGTGTGTGTGTGTGTGTGTGTGTGTGTGTGTGTGTGTGTGTGTGCGTGCGTGCGTGCTTCAGACGTGACAGTTTGGGACTCTCAGGGGTGAAATGTGTCGAACAAACGTGCGAGACGTCAACAGTAGACGGACAAAACGCCAGTCTGACCAGGTTGAAGTGGTAAATGCCCTCAGCATCTTCCATGGGACTCCATGTAGCAAAAGGTTAAGGCTATCCTCCCCCTTTTATCTCTATGCACTAATTCATCACGGAAAGGCTTGCTGTGACGTTATGTGTGTTGGGTATGTGTATGGCAAACCAACCGCCGTTTGTTTTCTACAATCATTGAGTGGTATGGTGACATTACGGATGTCAAGCCTGCCTGTCAGACGACGCGTAACAGTTTTCGGACTCCGAACATTCCTGGGTGAGAGTGTCGTCCCCATGAAACAGATCGACAACTCCAGCTGGATTTTGGAGGCAAATCTGTAGGGTCTGATAAAAAACGTCAGTGCAACACTCACTCACCGTCAAACAGTTTCTCTCCGTCGTGTTTTCTTACCGTCAAGGATCAAGGTGAATGTAAGTAGAGAACAGTCTGAAAGTTTTACATAGTTCAAATAAACGTATAAGCCGGCGTATTTCAACTATTCCGGCCATAACAAATGACAGAAAGAAGCTCTCTTTCATAGGGAAGCTAACTGGTGGGGATTGGGTACAGGGGGTGCAAGCACAAGATTTGCCGGAACATCGACCAGGAAGAGGATCATTTTAGCAGCAACTGATCTGTCAGAGAGACTTTCCCATTTGAGACAGGCCTGTGCAGTGTCGCTACTCTGTGGAGGGTGGAAGCCAACGGTTTCAAACTCATTCTGTAGATGCTCAGGCCTTTGTTGGCAGAAATGCAGTGGGCTGGAGGAGCGGATATGAAAGCAGCGCTGCTTTTGAGGAAGCTTCAGCCCCACTGGTCAGTGTCATTTATGTTGCACAACTGGATACATTGACTAACGCAGACGACAGTACTGTTTTCACACAAATGTTCTCACAGGGGGGGTACAGTGGCATCCATGACACACAGGTTGAAACTCTCTTTTCAGAAGCGAGTTCAACACTAGAGCCAGAGTGGAACGAGAACGACTACCTTGACCTCACTAGTGGATGACGTCCCCTGCAGACTGTACTCAAGTATGGTCTCTCTTCGATACGTCAAAAAAGACAAAAACACCCATCACAAAGGAAGCGTCTGGTGATTCCTGACACCATCCCATCTGCCATAGTTCACGCTGCTGAAGATACCAGCCACCAGAAAAAAAAAGACAACAACAACTACAGCTGCACTGTAGGCCGCAAACAGCAGAGTGGACAGTAGTGATTTCAACCACAACACTCTCCTGGTATGATAGCAGGGCATGTTCCTGTTGCTTGTGTTGAGTCTGCCTTCAATCACTTCCGTTCTCATGCTGCACATTTGCCGCAAATGCACCCGACGTTACCTGCCTAGCACTGCTGCCGTTAACCGTGAATCGGCTTCACGTCTGGGGCAAATACGACATGAAGCTAACGTCCTCGGATTGTACATATCGACTTCAACTAACAAACGAACAGAAAAAGATCACGAATTGCATACAGAGTTTGGAAAGCTTTAGCATGTGTGCTGTAAGTTGTGTCCATGACTGCTGATGTTCCGAGTAGCTACGAGTATATCGCTAGCAAAGGTTGAATTCTACAGACCGTTCTGTCCGCACCAATGGCCGAAAGGCTGTGTGGGACCACAGCTAGAGGGAGGAGGAGTGGTGACCCACAGCTAGAGGGAGGAGTGGTGACCCACAGCTTGAGGGAGGAGTGTGACCCACACCTAGAGGGAGGAGTGGTGACCCACAGCTAGAGGGAGGAGTGTTGACCCACAGCTAGAGGGAGGAGTGTTGACCCAGGGCACGGCCGGCAGTTCTTTGGGGCTGGGCGGTGAGACGACAGGTGACTGTCAGCTGTGAAGGACAGGTGACGACAGGTGACTGTCAGCTGTGAAGGACAGGTGACGACAGGTGACTGTCAGCTGTGAAGGACAGGTGACGACAGGTGACTGTCAGCTGTGAAGGACAGGTGACGACAGGTGACTGTCAGCTGTGAAGGACAGGTGACGACAGGTGAGTGTCAGCTCAGCTGTGAAGGACAGGAGACGACAGGTGACTGTCAGCTGTGAAGGACAGGTGACGACAGGTGACTGTCAGCTGTGAAGGACAGGTGACGACAGGTGACTGTCAGCTGTGAAGGACTGTGGGCTCTGTTGGACAGCCTGCCCACGCGTCTTCCTTTCTCTTTCCGCCTCCTGACCATGCTCATCCCTCTCCTTTCCTGATTATTTGATCTGTCTCTGTCTGTCTCTCTGTCTCTGTCTCTGTCTCTCTCTCTCTCTCTCTCTCTCTCTCTCTCTCTCTCTCTCTCTCTCTCTCTCTCTCTTTTTATGTCAAATCGTGCGGACATAGATTGTTCGTTTAATGTTTTCTAGCCACATGAATGCATATGTATGTATATGCGTGTTTACGTGTATAATTTGATTTCGCATTTACTTGTATAGCGTGCATCTCACCCCCCCCCCTCCTCCATTCCACCCGTCTACCCTTTACCCCCCCCCCCCTCACCCCTTCACTTCCTTCGCCCCCTCCCACAGCTCGCTCTCTCGCTCCCTCTCTCGCTCGCCTCTCTCTCTCTCTCTCTCTCGCTCCTCTATCGCTCCACGCTGGGCTGCCGGGCGGGGGTTCAGAAGAACGGGGGATTTGATGCCGCATCATTGACCTAAAGGGCTTTACCTGATCAAGAAAGAAAGGTGGGAACCTCACACGGCTGTCACGCCTATATTGGCATAGAAAACGTGCGGCTGGACGAAGAGGTCGGTGCAGTGGATCTCAGGAAGCTGTGAGCGGTGGCGGGCAGAGAACATTTCTGTATGGCGCCTAGAAGGTAGGGTGGGCAAGAATGTGGTCTTGTGATCTAGTAGGCTCCGTGGGAACGCGCGTTGTCAAAAATCCCAAACATAAAATAGCAACAGATCACGGCAAGTGGGGGTTGCAAAAGGGCTGCGTCGGGCTTTAGGCAAGCGCACAGGATGTGGAAAGCACAGGGATCAGCGTAAAAAAGCGGCACAGACGG
>JADBJO010017241.1:5000-38216 GCA_016801955.1 Conus betulinus | reverse complement strand
ACAGAGAGATGTACCCACTTACTCATGTTAGCCAACTTGTGTCTTTAGATACAAAGAGAGATGGACTCACTTCCTCATGTTTGCCACGTGTGTCTTTAGATACAAAGAGAGATGGACTCACTTCCTCATGTTTGCCCACGGTGTGTCTTTAGATACAAAGAGAGATGGACCCACTTCCTCATGTTAGCCCACTTGTGTCTTTAGATACAAAGAGAGATGGACCCACTTCCTCATGTTAGCCCACTTTGTGTCTTTAGATACAAAGAGAGATGGACTCACTTCCTCATGTTTGCCCACGTGTGTCTTTAGATACAAAGAGAGATGGACCCACTTCCTCATGTTTGCCCACGTGTGTCTTTAGATACAAAGAGAGATGGACCCACTTCCTCATGTTTGCCCACGTGTGTCTTTAGATACAAAGAGAGATGGACCCACTTACTCATCTGCGCCCCACGTGTACCATTTTGAAAGTGCCGTCAGCTTGCTTGAGCCAGTAGACCTTGTCAGCGTTCACCTCAGCAAAGATGAAAGGAGCATCGTACCCAAGGTTCACTTCCCCTTCCTTGATGGCGCGAACCGGGCATGGACCACAGCACATCACTCCTGTCAACACACACACACACACCACACACACACACACACACACACAAACACACATACACAACACATGTGCACTCATACACACACACACACACACACACACACACACACACCACACACAACACACACACACACACACACACACACACATTTTATTTGAGGAGAGAGAGAGAGAGAGAGAGAGAGAGAGAGAGAGAGTGAGTGAGTGAGTGAAAGGGTAGGAGGAGAGAGAGAGGGAGAGAGACAGAAACAGAGAGACAGAGATAGAGGGAGACAGAGACAGAAGAAGAAAGAGAGACACAGACAGACAGACCGACAAAGAGACCAAGAGGCCACGGTGCTAGCAAATCCTGGCAACATACAAGACCCCTTCACTGACCATCGCTTGGCTCCTGGGGTGTGGAGTCGACGGCCTGCCAGCCTCCGTAGCCGTCCGGCAAGATCAGGCCGGGCCATCCACGCCTCGTTCCACACGTGGAAGTTCCTGCAGCCGTTGAGTTCGATTGTTAAAAAGTCATTCACGACGCAAATGCAGTCCACAGAATTCCGTGAGAAGTGAGTTGCATCCCTATCAGAATCTTTCGGAAAGTAACAGATAAAATATACCACTGTTTAGTAACGTACATACTGCCAATACTTTTGCCACTTCCTATGTTTTTGCCACTTCCAATGTTTTTTGCCACAGATTATTGTACTCATACGAATGCTTCTTGATGTATTGTACCTTAGTTACTACAGCGATTGCTTTGCCTTTCGGTGTCGTAATGATGACATGCATTTGTTTGTTAATGTGCAAAAAAAAAAAATTTTAAATCATTGCACGACACTGTATGGTCCACTCATAGGCACTCGACTGGTGGGGAAACAGCTATATTTTCTGTCCCACAGTGGTTTTGAAAACAAACACAACGACTTTGCCGTCCTGTGAGGAGAAAAACAAACAAACGAACAAACAAACGAACAAACAAACAGACACAACAACCAAGTCCTAAAACTCTACAAGGGGACTCGGGAAAACCCAGACCTCCGTCAAGATGGTTGGAATCCCGGGATCCGCACTTTAATTAATCCGGAATAGGGATTCACATCAAATGGTGTGGGATTCATGGCTAGGTTATGCTTCATCTTTCTACGAGGTTTTCTTTTAATCAGTCCGGTAGATTTTGCCTAATGGTGGTGATAGACAGAGGGACAAACAAACAGACGGACGGCGGAGAGAAAGACAGCCGTCTTGAGGGAGGTCTACTGATGAGGACTGAGCTAACGCTGAAGTGGAGCTGGTTTGAATACAGGCAGAATTCAAGCGCTGCCTCTTTTCTCAACCCCCACCCTCCACCCCACTCCCTCCCTTCCTGATTCCTCCCTCCTCCCGCTCCCATCCTCTACCCCCCCCCGCCCCAACAACTCCTTCTCATCTCTCTTGGAACATCACTAAACCACCCTACTGCCCCCCCCCCCCCCCCCCCAAATATCCCCCAACCTGTCTTCTTCTACATCACGGACAACAACACTTTTACAAAACAACGACAACAACAAAACCAGGTAGTTTCAAACAAAGAAGACTGCAAGCAGATATTAAAACAAATTGTAAAAGTGATTTTAAAAAAACTCTGCGGATGATATGGACAAAGATATAACAAAACAAAATACGACGCGTTTCGACCTCTTAGGTCTTCTTCAGGCAAGATAAACAGCACCGAGGACAATGAAAACGAATTGAGATGACGAAGTGATTGCTCGTTCTTCTTCGTTTTCTTTGTCCTTGAATATTGTCTATCTTGCCTGAAAAAGACCTAAGAAGTCAAAATGCGAAGTGCTTTGTCGCGTAATTTGTTTGTCCATGCTGACCGGCGGAATTACGTAAAATTCCTTTTAAAATTTCAAACAAAAACAAAACAAAAAATCTTCTCTCCACCGATTTCAAACTCAGTGGATGCCATGTACTTCGACCATAGGACCGTGGTTTAAAACAAACAAAATCAAAACTAACAACTAGTGCATCATTTATAACCCGTGTCATTAAGTTTGGATCAATATTAAAAACAAACAAAAAGTTTGAAAATAAAATGAGGCAGGGAACAGTAAACAATTAACAATAAAAAAAAAAGCAGGGTAAGTCTTGCTCCCATAAAAAAAACCCTAACACAGAGTAACTTTTATTCAAGACCGGCACAGCCTTTTAAAATTGAATAAAGTCAGACAGATACATAGACGAACAATCTAATAAAGGGGGGAAAAACAAGTGCAGGCCAACAACCCCTCCGTCATCACAGTAATGACTTGGCAAAGATTTGAACTTAAGGAGGAGGTGGGGGGTAGGGGATGGGGTTGAAGATGAAGAAAATGGGAAAATAAAATTAAGAAAATATATTACAAATATGAAAACTCTTCACTGGCTGCATGAGAGAACCATCATAATCCCTCTTGAAGGCAGATCTATTTGTGTGAGGAGGAAAACGTTGCTGAAAAACTAAAGACATCATGCAAACAGTATAAAATGTAGGGGGCAATCTTTAAGCCTATGCCTGAGGATCCACCCAAGGATGCAAGGGAGATCAAAAGACAAACACAAGGTTATTTGTATTTGTTTTCTATCTGTCTTTGTGTTTGTCTTTTGATCTCCCTTGCATCCTTGGGTGGATCCTCATTTTATACTGCATAATGTCTGTAGTTTTTTCAGCAACTTTTTTCCTCCTCACACTTTTGTTTCATTTACTACCCTTTGTTGGCTGCTTTGGGAGTGCTGCTCGATTCTTTTTTGAACCCTTGGTGGTGAGAACACCACAGTATTATGGACTGTGGTGTGTCTCTGTTTGACGCCAGGAGCACAGACACAACCAGCCGTGTCTCCCTGATGAGTCCGATCCAGCGGACGAAAGACCTCGGAGCAGGCATTACAAATAGATCTGCCTTCAAGAGGGATTACGATGGTTCCCTCATGCAGCAAGTGAAGAGTTTTCATATTTATAATGTATTTTCCTAATGTTATCTTCCCATTTTCTTTCATCTTCAGCCCTACCCACCACCCTGCCTTGAGTTTAAAAATCTTTGCCAAGCCATTACTGTGATGACGGAGGGGTTGTTGGCCTGTGCTTGTTTTTCCCCCACTATTAGATTGTTCGTCTTTGTAACTGTCTGACTTTATTAAAGTTTAAAAGGCTGTGCCACTCTTGAATAAAAGTTACTCAGTGTTATGTTTTCTTATGGGAGCAAGACTTACCCTACTTGTTTATTGTTAAAAAAAACAAAAAGTTCGGCAAGGTTCGTATTTGCATCACTTACTCAATTTTCATGGGAAACAATGAAACTGGTCTCCCTGTGCTTTCTGATATCATGACTGTAAACAATGACCCTGACTCTGAGTTCGAGCATGGGAGTAGGGTGGGTGGAAGGGAGGGAGGGAGAGGCGCAGGGGTGGGGCGGGGTGGGGGGGGGTGTGGGGGGGGGGGGGGGGCAAAGGGGAGGCACTTACCAGATCGAGTCAGGGCTTCCCAAGTAATCCCCACTCTCGTCGAAGTAGAAGCCGATGATGATGTCCCTATTTTGGTCATGGGCCGACTCGAAGTTGGTGACGCTGCGGGTCGGCAGACCCAGAGCCCTGCACACTGAATCACGACAGAACCCAGACAATGACACGTGACAGGAATCGAGGTGTATTTAATCCTCCAATACAATGACACGTGACAGGAAGTAAGGTGTATTTAATCCTCCAATACAATGACACGTGACAGGAAGCGAGGTGTTTTTTAATCCTCCAATACAATGACACGTGACAGGAAGCGAGGTGTTTTTAATCCTCTAATACAGTGACACGTGACAGGAAGCGAGGTGTTTTTTAATCCTCTAATACAGTGACACGTGACAGGAAGCGAGGTGTTTTTAATCCTCTAATACAGTGACACGTAAACAGGAAGCCAGGTGTTTTTAATCCTCTAATACAGTGACACGTGACAGGAAGCGAGGTGTTTTTTTAATCCTCCACTACAATGACACGTGACAGGAGGTCTCAGCATCTTCCCGTCACAGCCCCTGCATCGGCAATCCACAGGGAGCAGTCAATGTGAAGTCGCCATGAGGCAATCCATCGGAGGAGACACTGCACTGCTGCCGAGTCATTTCGGAGGTGTTCAGTGGCGCCTGTTCTGATACAACAGACGCAGCACATCTATCTGCTGAGCACCCCCAGACCCATGGCTCAGGACAGAACGAGAAAAGTGAGGGGAAAGTTGGTGTCTCGGTTTGGCTCAGCGGGGTAGAGCACCCAGGTGGCAGTCATACGCTACGAGTTAAAATCACCTGGGGTCCCACACCCATCTTAATCAGTTGTTCGTTTCTGGCGGTACCGTGTCGTGTGAGACAGGCCCCCTCCGTCTCCTCTCCTGGAATGTGTCTGCCGCATCACCGTCAGTGGGTGGAGACGTTCAACCTGAATGCTGTTAGACGTTCAACCTCAATGTTGCTAGACGTTCAGCCTGAATGCTGTTTGACGTTCAACCTCAATGTTGCTAGACGTTCAACCTGAATGCTGCTACACATTCAACCTCAATGTTGCTAGACGTTCAATCTGACTGCTGCTAGACGTTCAACCTGAACGCTGTTAGACGTTCAACCTGAAAGCTGTTTGACGTTCAACCTGCTAGACGTTCAATCTGAACGCTGCTCGACATTCAGCCTCAATGCTGCTAGACGTTCAACCTCTATGCTGCTAATTCAACCTCAGTACTGCTAGACGTTCAACCTGAATGCTGCTCGACGTTCAACCTGAAATGCTGCTAGACATTCACCCTCAATGCTGCTAGACGTTCACCTGAATGCTGCTAGACATTCACCCTCAATGCTGCTAGACGTTCAACCTGAATGCTGCTCGACGTTCAACCTGCTAGACATTCAACCTGCTAGACATTCAACCTGAATGCTGCTAGATGTTCAACCCGAATGCTGCTAGACGTTCAACCTGAATGCTGCTAGACATTCAACCTCAATGCTGCTAGACGTTCAACCTCAATGCTACTAGATGTTCAACCTGAATGCTGCTAGACGTTCAATATGAATGCAGGACGTTCAGCCTGAATGCTACTGAACGTTCGACATGAATGCTTCTAGACGTTCAACCCTGAACATTCCATTGATCTGATCCCACATGATCTCATACTCATTCTTACTGACTTACATTTATATCGGGTTATCCTCGTGTCCTACCTACGGAAAGACTAGAACTTTCACCCCTACTCGTGGACGACTAGAACTTACACCACCCCTACCCGTCACGATCTTCAAACAAAAACAAAGACTGCCCGACAGAAGACAGCTGTACATGCACAACTAAAAATCGGAGACCTTTAAGTAGTGTGCCCGTTGACTTCGTAATAAAGCACCGAGTTGTCAATCGACATTGCCACTTGGAATCTTGCGACGCCCTACATCCACAGATGCCATCGTTACTGATCTTGCTGACGCTCTGCATCAACAGATGCCATCGTCACTGATCTTGCTGACGCTCTCCATCAACAGATGCCGTCATCAGTGATCTTGATGACACTCTCCATCAACAGATGCCGTCATCACTGATCTTGATGACGCTCTACATCAACAGATGTCGTCATCACTGATGATGCTGACGCTCTGCATCAAAAGTAGCCGTCATTACTGATCTTGCTGAACGTGTTGGAGGTCTGTAGGTCCCACCCTACCCGCATTCCCTGCCCCCCCCCCCCCCCCCCAACCCCCCTCTTAAGATGGTCACCATGGTTTGTCCCATCATCTTTGGTGGGAGAACGTTAAACGTTAACGTAACTTGACCGTCAGGGTCAAGGACACGATGGTCCGTTTGCCTCTGACAGCCGTGCCGGCATCTTGTGCTGGGCTGGCCTATAACAACAACATCTATCAACGCCCCATCCCCACCCTCGTCTACCCAGCCCCATCTTTACCCTCGGCTCTGTTCCCTCTCAATAATATATCTGAAAGCGAACAAAAAAGCAGCGCTAGAGAAAACAAAAGAAAAAGTGCTAAACCAACAACAGCAACAACTGCAAAGAGAGAGAGAGAGAGGGGGGGGGGGGGGGGGGGGGGGGGGAGGAAAAATGAAGTAATCGTCAAACATCATCTCCTTAGCAAATGTTCCCATTGGAAAGTTTTGTAGATAACGTTATGCGAGTCTCGGCCAATAGGTGAATCGCGATCCTGCCAGGCACCAATCAGCAGGAAAGTTAGAATTTGGCGAATCATGCAGTCCAACACATACCGTGTTAGATGTGCACAAAAGAGACAGAGATTTACAAACAGACGATGCTTATCATACTACTAAAGTCTCAGATACATCTTCTTTCCGTGTGAAAAGCGGTTTCATCTTCCACCCAAAGAAGGTGAGATATCTGAAATCAGGAAGGATATTTTTTTGGAATACTGAACCGCTGCTAGCCCCCCCACCCACACCCACACCCACCCCCGGAACTCATACATAGTGCCATTCTCTGATTGGTAGGCGGAATGACAGGAATTCCCACGGTCAGCAGATTGGTTTCAATCGCCGAACTCGCATTTCTGTGAACTGTCATTTACTTGCAGTTCGCTTGTTTCTGGATAATTATGTTATTGAGCGATTCGAGTGATTTACGAGAGCTGACAGTTTTTGTTTTTTGTTTTTTCCACTGAGAACAAAATACAGCAACCACTCGGTTGTTTACGGCACTGAATCACGGTTCGATGGGAATTGCCCGGAACTTGAAAGAAAAAGAAGTAAAAGAGAAGAAGAAGAAAAGGAGGAGGGAGGAGGAGGAGAAGAAGGCGAGAGGGGCGACAAGCAGAGAAGAAAGAAAAAGCGGAGGGAAAAGGGCAGGAAGAGAAGGAAGAAGAAGAGGAAGGAAGAAGAAGAAGAAGAAGAAAAAGGAGGAGGGACAAAGGAAGGCGCGAAGAAGAAGAAGAAGAAGAGAAGAAAGAAGAGGCGAAGGGGATGAGGATGAAGAAGAGAAGAAGAAAGGAGAAGAGAAGAAGGGAAAGGGTGGACAAGGAGGAGAAGGAGGAGGAGAAGAAGAGGAGAAGGAAGAAGAAGAAGAAGAAGAAGAAAGAAGAAGAAGATGATGATGATGATGATAATGATGATGATGATGATGATGATGATGATGATGATGATGATGATGAAAGAAGAAGAAGAACAAGAACAAAGAAGAAGCAAGAAGAGAGCAAGAGCAAGAAGAAGAAAGAAAAGAGAAAGAAAAAGAAGAAGAAGGAAGAGGAGGAGGAGGAGGAGGAGGAGGAAAGTGTCCAATACCTGTGGCGAGAGGACTCCAGAGTTAGACCCAGCACTGGGCCGAACTTGACCGGTCGTTTTTTTTCTCTGTAGTATGCTCCAAGATGGGGGCACTTCCGGTCCAGGATATGGGAGACTTCCCCCCCGGCGTAATTTCCGCTCCAGTTGCCCACGATTACCCCGTTGTCGTCGTTGGAGTTCACCTGTCCACAAGCGGTGGGTTTATCAATTGGCATATCTATTGCTGGTTTAAACTAGGGCCCATACTTGCTCGTTTAATTGGCCTCATCCTTGCTGGTTTTTTTTTTTCTTTATAATGCTGTTTAACTGGTCTGACATTTGCTCGTTTTAATGGGTCTAACTCTGTTTTGTTTGTTTGTGTGTGTGCGTGCGTTGCGTGCGTACGTGCGTGCGTGCGTGCGTGCGTGCGTGCGTGCGTGCGTGTGTTTGTGTTTGTGTGTGGTGTGTGTGTGTGTGTGTGTGTGGATAATACAGATAAAAGAGAAAAAAGGAGAGTAGAGAGAGGAGAGAGAGTAGAGAGAGAGGAGAGGAGAGAGGAGCGAGAGGGAGGAGAGAGAGGGAGAGAGAGAGAGAGAGAGAGAGGATGAGGAGAGAGAGAGAGAGAGAGAGAGAGAGAGACGGAGGGAGGAGGAGAAGGGAGACAGAGAGGGAGGAGAGAGAGAGAGACTGACAAACAGACAGACAAAAAGGACCGGACAGACGACCGACAGACGGACGGACAGACAGAGAGACAGACACAGACAGAGAGACAAACAGAGAAGACACAGACACAGACAGACAGAGACAGAGTCTGGCAGACAGACAGACGGAAAAGCGGAAAGCGGATATAGAAGCATCTGTCACCAGATTTGTAACATCAGCATAGCCTGAGGAGGAATGGACTTTGTTCACCAGGCAGTCATGTTCAAGTAGACCAGCATGTAGTTCATATTCCGCATTCTTGTTCATAAAGTGAGACAGGTTTTCACGGCAGTAGAGAAAAAGGAGATAATGTTGTTGTTTAAGGGCTGAAACAGAGAGAGAGAGAAGAGCAAGAGGAGGCGAGAGAGCGAGCGAGCGAGAGAGAGGAGAGAGAGAGAGAGAGAGAGAGAGAGGAGAGAGAGAGAGAGGGAGAGAGAGAGCATGTTGTCAATATTATGAAAGAGAAAGAACAGAACAAAAAAGAACAGAAAAGAAAAAAGAAGAAAGAAAGAAAGAAAAGAAAAACAGAAAGCCAAAAAAAAAAAAAAGAAAAGAAGACAACTATTACAACAACAACTACTACTAGTACTACTACTACACCACTACCACTACTACTGCTGCTGCTGCTGCTGCTGCTGCTGCTGCTACTACTACTACTACTACTACTACTACTACTTCTACTACTTCTACTACTACTACTACTACTACTACAAAAGAACACAATATCCATGCCACCATCTCCACCACCCCTACCCCTGAAAAAAGATATATGATTATATGAGCAGCACGCTGGCTCACACACATATACACTGCATGAGTACATTATAAATCTTTCATATACTGACATTGCCATGCACACAACGTGTACGATCATTTACAATGTCAAATTATTTTGAAACAGTACCTGTAAACCGCAACGATCACTTAGAAAAGTAGGGGTAACGGTATTTTGGTGAGGATGTAGCAATGAATAACATACACGTGGATGGGCACCGGTAATATGAATTATACTGCACATCTGCATAACTAGTGGGAGTGCACAAAATGTGTCTACAGTTTTCCTCTGTGGGATTCTGAGCTTCGATGGCACGATCATTTACAATGTCAAATTATTTTGAAACAGTACCTGTAAACAGCAACGATCACTTAGAAAAGTAGGGTAACGGTATTTTGGTGAGGATGTAGCAATGAATAACATACACGTGGATGGGCACCGGTAATATGAATTATACTGCCACATCTGCATAACTAGTGAGAGTGCACAAAATGTGTCTACAGTTTTCCTCTGTGGGATTCTGAGCTTCGATGGCATTTAAGGTCAGGTGGAAGTGAGATCTAGAGACGACGAGCGGACGAGCGGAATAACAGAAACCTGTTTTTGAATAGGTCGGTTCTGAGTGTATGGGAACCTGGGGTTCTATGGAAATTTCTAGAACTGATGTTAGATTTGGATTGAATAGTCTACTGGGGTAATTCACGTCATTTATAGCTTTACATATTGAAGGAGAGAGAGAGAGAGAGAGAGAGGAGAGAGAGAGAGAGTGAGAGAGAGAAATAGAGAGAGAGAGATGAGACCGACCGACCCGACCGACAGACAGACAGAGACACACACAGGAGATGGACAGGAGAGAGAGAGAGAGAGAGAGAGAGAGAGAGAGAGAGAGAGAATAGAGAGGAAGAGAGGAGAGAGTGGAAGGGAAAGCGTGAGCTTGCATTCATTTAAATCTTCTTTTCCAAACTCTCTCTCTCTCTCTCTCTCTCTCTCTCTCTCTCTCTCTCTCTCTCTCTCTCAGTAGTAGAGCGGGATGAGCTCAATTCCTGCCCCAAAGTTTTATAGCTTTCCAAGCCTGTTTCACAGACTTTACTTCTGGCATGCATATGTGAAACAACCATTAGAAATCTGATCAATATTCTTGTTCCAAGCGTTTCAGTTGCGTGAGACTGCTGCTACCTCGTTAAAATACTATTCTGACGCTCCTAATATTGCTATAGAACAACTTTGTGTGAACATGATTGTCCCGTAACTCCCCTTCATAATACAGGGGTATGGCCTAAATATATGAATCAAACATCTCTTCTCTCTTCTCTCTAGCACCTCTCTCTCTCCTCTCTATCCCTCTCTCTCCATACGACTGTCGGAGCAAGTCTTGTGTTGGTACGGGATGTCAAGAATGCTGCTGCTGGTACGAGCGGACCCCTCAGTTCACCATGGGCTGAGCAGCCTCCTGGCGATGTGGACGGGTGTTTCCAACGGTTCTTCCACGGTAGCTACAGCCTTCCCAGTTCATCTCCGTGGCGTCCAGCAACTACAATGGGAGCAGTCCAGAACTTGGCCCTGAGACAATGTGCGAGAGCACCACCAAACATGCCTAGCTATCTCAACAGGTATCATTCGTGCTAACAGTCCCCGTATCAAGTTTTTCATTTAATTGTTCGACATTGCTCTGCTGCCTGTCTGTCTGTCCGTCCGTCAGTCTGTACGTGTATCTGTATGCATGGCTTTATAATTGGTCTTACGTGTGTGTGTGTGTGTGTGCCTGTGTTGTGTGTGTGTGTGTGATGTGTGTGTTTCTTTCTTCTTCTTCTTCTTCTGTTGTTTGTGTTGTTGTTGTTGTTGTTACTGTTGTTTCTCTGGCTTTCGTGTTTATTATGATTCTGCTTCAAAATTCTTATTTAGACTTCTTTGACAGCTTTTTTTTTATATAATGCAGAAATAGTCACTTTCTTATTTGTACTTTATTATGTCATGTAAATTTCAGTTTGACAATAAATATGTTTTTAAAAAAATGTCAAACTTAAAATAACTTGTTAAGGACAAAGTCCTACTAAGATGTTTGAATGAATTTATTGCGCAACAAAACAAATATTTAACCTCGTTACTCCATATTGCTTTTTCACCATTGTTTCAGCTGCTTTATATAGAATGATGCTGGCCGTTTTTAAGGTTGAAGAAGAAGAGAAGGAAGCACGCACACGCACGCCACGTGCACGCGCAAAACACACCACACACTAACACACACACACACACACACACAAACACACACACAACACACACACACACACGCCCAGACCCCGAGAGAGAGATCTAGACAGACAGAGGAGGGAGCGACGAGCTCACAACAAGAATAGGTCCAGGACCCCCATTTAGTCAGCCCATGGCTGACAACTGCCCCTCTGACCTCGACGCACCCTGTGCGCAACGGACCCACCTGCCGAAGCTCCAGGGCCTGGCGGCCCCAATTCTGGTAGATGCCGCACCTACAGTTTGCGGAGTCCTTGAGGCACGTATGCTGCCAGCCGCGCCTCCTGCCGCTCATGTACACACAGCATGCGCCCTTGTGTGGAACCAGTTCCATTGTCAGTTGTCATCAAGGACCTGGTCCCTGAGTTGAGGACTAGCTCCCATAGATACGCTACAACCCCACATCCGCCTAATTTTGAGACCACGCTGTGGCATGATTTTAAAGGCTTGATGGAACATGGAATTGATTAACTACTTAGCATATGTCGGCACCTACGCATCAGCCCAAACGCGCGGGTTCAGACTGTTGCGTGCCTACCTAACCAGTTGGCTGGTAACAGTTATCAGTCATTGTATAATATGTGGTCCGCCCCGGGCTCTGTCTAACCCCCTCCTTCTCGCTCTTTCATGTACCATACTTTTCTTTCAAAAACCAAGGAACACATACTGATTCTCTTATATGGCTACCAAACATTTGAGCCCCATTTTCTTCGGTTTGTTTCTAGCCCCATAATAGCAACACCACATCAACTGAGATAAAGGTGAAAGCTTACCTTATTTACACTAGGTAACTCTAACAATGGCTTTGGTGAATTCAGAGTCCTGTCTTGGCGCATGCTGACGCAGACGGTGAATATGCAGTCTTCAAATCTTGCAAGCATACCTCTTGGTTCTTCTCTGGCCGCCGTTCCAGTGGCTTCGACTCTCTTTGACGGTGTTATTCCTACGTTGCCCTACCTCAGATCCGCTGGAAACATCACACGCACAAATTGCCACAGTGACTAGCGACCAAAGTCTGATCTTGCCACGCTTGAGGAGGGCACACTTCATTCCGTACATCTTACCTTCTTCCTCGAGTTTCCACAATCAACAATATTTGATCTTTTTTGACCCCTGTCTCGGTGGGGCTCGCCCGGCAGAAGACAGCCGGGAAAGACCAGGACTAAAAAAAAGTTTAGAGCACAGTTAGCATTGCCCTTTAATTGTGTGATTTAAGGAAGGTGTCATTTTAGGCATTCAATTTTTCGTGCGGGCGAGATTCAGCAGACCCTCTGGTGGCAACTCATTCCAGTCTCCTACTGTGTTCTAGGCAAAGAATGGAGTTGTTCTGCCCGATACTGTGTGCGGCAATTGGATTGGCAGAGTGGCTGCTGATTCATGTCCTCTTCTTTCTTGGCGGCCAGGGTTCTGGAATAAAGTTTGCTGTGGCGGTACGCCACCATTTTTTTGGCTCTTATACAGCATTGTCCATACGCGCGACATCCGCCGGCGTCAACTGAATAGGAGTGGTCGTCTCCAGGTCGTAGGAACGCACATGTATTTCCACATTTAGGTTTTGGTAGCGGTTCGGAGTACGAAGCGATCGTCCCTTCCTGTATAAGCTTCTATTTGTCCAACATGTGCTGACATTGCTTCTCTGAGTAGGGGGTGTGTCCCACACTTCATTGCTTTGGACTGCAGTCATTCCACCAACGCGGGCCTGCACACAAATGTCAGGTCAAGCCCCTCTCTCTGCAGCTCTGTGGGGGCAGCTTTCAAGTTTTCAACGAAGCAAACTGCCCAACATGCTCTGCGTTGCTCTCAACGTGACCCGGCAAGTCAATTTATCATCCGCCATCTGTACTCGCCTGCTTCTCAATGGATGACGCTGTAGATACTTGTACCTGATGACACAGTGTCAATGTGTGGGTCCATGCGCTCTTGTACCTATGAATGTATTTGTGAAGGGTCGCAGGACTTCTGTTCATCAGAAGAACAGTACACCCCCTTCCCTGGGTGCAAAACAAATTTCCATCCTCTTCTCTCCCATCTTTCCACGGCGATGGAGGTCCTTTTGTAGCTTTGTCTTGTGTCTACGCTGCGGATGTGCACCTACTCTTTATAGGCTGCCCCCAGTCGTCTTCAGCGTAACAGCCTACCAGGTGAAGACAGGTCGTCTTTTCAAGGGACCCGATCATTAATGTATAACCAGGACAATAACGCAAGGTCTTTTCAATGCTTGATCCCCTACCTGATTGGGGTTACACCTGACTTCACACTGGACCCCATATGGACTGATTGGGCTCCCTCCACCCACAACTGCCCCTGACTGTCGTGTGTCACGTCGGTTGAACAGAAATTCTTGTGCTCCAGCGCTTGGACCTCATCCTTCTTGCTTCCGCCTATTTAACGTTCCCCTCGTGGTGAAGCTTGTGTAAGAATTTGTTGCGACGTTATTTACCTTGTGCAAATGCTTTAGCGAAACTCCATTACAAAGGATGTCATTCTGTCGTTCCCTCTCCGCTGCTGGTCGTACCAACTCTCAATAAACTCCGGATGCTGGGCATCCTACATGTCGCTGTCCTTTCTGAACCGTGCTTGCTGCTGCGAGAAAGGCTGGTCGCTCACGCTGCTAGATTCTCCATCACGAGCTCACGATGGTGTGCTTGCCAGTGCATCTTGCATGACGATGCAAGTCAAGATAGGAAGGGCCTGTTGCTTGTAATGTAATGTCTCGGTCTTAATGCCCTCCCCCTGTCTTTAGATGGGTTATGGACGAGTTGCATACCTCCATTCAGATGAAACCTTGACCAGTAGTGATGGATGACAAGACAGATGGCAGTGAGTCCCCTTATGGGGGCCTTTTCCTCTGCAAGTGCCTCTTCAGACTGCTTGGAGGCTGACTCCATCAGGACCACTGGCTTTATGAGTGTCAGTTCTTCTTTCAACATGTCTTGACTCCTTCCTCAGTGACCGTGATAGTGTTCGCCTTGTGAGGTAAGCCTTGTCTGTCCATACTACAACTTCCTCTAAAAAAACTCGTCGTGGAGATTTCTTGTTTTCTGCCCATCACTGAAACGCGAGAGTGTATTGTGAAGTGTGTTCACCCAAGTGGGAGCGTGAAGGGTAGAAGATATATGTTACTTCAGAGGCTGAGTCTGGACACAGACATAGAGGATGATCCCTAATTGGTAACCCTCCGTGGATTTTAAATATAGCTCATGATAGGCTTGCTCATATGTCAACCCTGGGTTGGGTTGTGCCTACATGGTTGGACTTGTTTTATCTGATTGCACAAACCCTGGTTTGGGTTTGCTTACCCGTGGTGGGTTTAAAAAAAGAATGGCCTGGGTGGCAAGTTTCACTCCATTATAGGTGTAGATGTAACTGAGAAGTCTCTACTAGGGTAGGCTTGTCGCTTTTTCCCCCAGAAGAATCCCTCCGCGTCCCTTGGTGTTCTCAACTAAGGTGTAAGGTGAACGTAGTGAGGAGCCAGACCTGTGGTGGTCCAAGGTGGTACACCAAAGTCAGTGAAAGCCCTCAACAAGTTCAAGAGAGACTAGTGTCTTGGTCCTGCATTATTACGTATCATGATACTGAATTAGTGTAATTGTGTAGTGTATTTTTTGATTCTGACAAAACTTTGATTTTATAGAATTGTTTATATGTGGGGAATAACTGTTGAACAGAAGAAATAATGTTTGGAAAACTTACTGAATGAGAAAGAACGAGAAGTCCGACCCGTTTTCTTTATTATTGAAGTAAAGGGAGCGTTGAGTATATAGAAAACATTATTGTTTGTGGTGATAGTGGCGCTCTTTGGGTGATGGAGTGATCGTGGCGTTGCGTACGAAGTAAGCATACTGTTTTGTGATGCAAGTGTGTTTATTCCAAACATGGGTGTGTTGACAGTCGACACCAAGGCTTACTTGACACCATCATTTTGTGGTGGCGATTGTGCAGACCCGACAACTGGTTTATAATAAACAGATACTTTTCTGCTCCTGGATACGTCAAGTTATGTAAGTTATTATCCCATGGATTTTTTTTCCACGACGTCATTTGGTGTACAAAGTCATTCAGCGTGATCCCTGGCTGCAAGGCGCTCCTTGGTTTCTTTTTCAGTCTCCACTGTGTAAGCTTGGCAGACCCTCCTTTGTCCTTTCTGCCCCGTTGTCCCTCTCCGTCAGTCATCATCCCGCTCCATTCTCTACCCCCTTCCCGCCCTACTGTCCCCTTCGGCTCGCGCGTGTTTTGTGTGTGACTTCATTCAGCGTTGATCCCTGTTGGCGCAAGGGTAGAAATGTGTGCTGCGCCGAACAATCGTTCAGCGTGGGGAAAAAAAAAATCCCTTTTGCGCAAGGGTAAGAACTATTTATTTATCTTTCCGCGTGTCTATTGAGTTAACCTGTGCCGTACTTTTTTTGAAATACGGCCGCTGCTGGCAAGACTTGGTGCGACGTTTAAGTGAAGATGCGGATGACAAATTCCGCTGAATCCATCCAGACTTGTTTTCTAGCTCTGCTATCTTGCGGCGTTTTCCCTTGCGTCAAACGGGTCACCGACAGCGTCACCTCGCTAACTAGAATCCTTGCCTTTTATATGTTATAGATATTCACTGCATGCAAACCCTGGGGAACGTCGGCAACGCGGTGGTGATACCAATCTTCGACCCAGATACGGCGTAAAACAGGGTGGGATATATTATGTCCTCTGCAACTCATTTTTCAACATTGAGTAACAACAACACTGCCATGGCGTAACCGTTGTCGACATAATGGTCTTACTAAATTTTGCACAAATATAAATGGACAAAAGGGGAACAAAAAAAAACCCAAAAAAAAAAACAAAAAATAAAAAAAGGAAAACACAAGATTCGTCTTTTCGCAACCCCGATGGCAGAATTTGACATACAGGGCGCTCCATCGCTTGCGGCCTACCTTTGTGCCCATGGGCGTGAAGAGCAGTAGATGGTGTCCCTGCTGGTTTAGCGTGAAGACAGTAAGTCTTCGTTTGTTTGGCCTTCCGTCACCACATGCAGCTTGGAAGCGCCACTTGCCCCCGATGCAGTCAGGAGGCGTTACCACGGTCACGTCGGGACTTGCCGGGACTGCTGGGAGATCTTTGCCCCCCACTGGTTCCCTCGATCCTGTCGGACCAGTCGCGAAATCGTGCACCAAGGCGGTCTCTTTGTTTTGCTCAGCGGTGATTCGACTTAGAAACGAATTAAAAACACACACATCACACATCACGCAACACTGCAGACCACCACACACACACACACAGCAACACACACACACACACACCTAACGAGTAACAAAGCCTTTTCCCTTCAGTTTCACAGTTTTGGTCTTTAAAATCACTGTGAAAGACGTCCCGGAAGCACCACACCACACACACACACACACACACACACCTACACACAAATCTTGTGTACACATGAAGTCCCTCACTAATAATGTCCATTAGTAATAAACCTACCGACTTACATGGTGTCCGAGATTGTGGTTACTTGTATGGTGGGATAACTTCAGAAGACCAGAAATCATGGTGAATAAGGAGAAAAAAAGATTATGACCCACTCCGCCACCTTTTTTGTAAAGAAAAAATGCCCTCCTCAGATTCTTTACATACTGCAAAAACTCGTTACTTGCATGTCTGGAGGACGAAAAAGAAGAAAGAACACGGTGTTTTAGGCCTAACGGATGCTGTGCGGCGTGTTTTGCTGTCCTGACCTCTTTCTCCTCAAAAGTTTGGAAGCGCCGTAATATGATTCCCTGCCACACCTCCTTCTTCACCATCGCGCACATGGATAGCCAGGCAATACACGGGTAGATTGTACAATGAATCTTACAGCCCTAGCCACCCTGTTAAAAGTCCTGTAGTTCACTACCTAACATAGAGATCCAGATATCAATACATAGGACTTCGATCATCAATATCAGCGTCTATATTCCATATCTTGATATCAAGTTATCACTCTTCTCTCCCTCCTCGCGCGGCGCCGTCCACACCTCTGTCCCTCACATATACATCAACACACTCGTTTTCCGGCATACCCAGCCACGTCTAACACGCATTTCTTCCCCCCAGACACCCCCCCCGGATAACCCAGGTCCCCCCACGGTTACGCTTTCAGCCTTTTCCAAAACACAAGCCGATGAAGAAGAACAGGTCTCCTCCACACAGCAAACTCATAAATCCCGTCGAACTATCATAAAAAGAACCCGCAACCACAAGCACAGTTAAACATAGAATACCTGCAGATTCACAAGGCAACAGCAATCCCCCCCTAAGAACGTACATTTCACAAAGCACATTAAAACATATTGAATCCCCTGATAAACACGATTTCAGCATTAGTCCTATCTACCACACTAAACGTTCGAACGTATTGTTGATCTAAACCAAAATAGCTCTCCGTGGGGTCTGAGATGACACTGTTCACTATCCCATAACTCAGCGCCCCGACAACACATAGTGGTACGATGGAGTACATAAAAATATTCTTGCAGGAGTTTTTAAGTCACTCTCGGCGACCACACAGGCAGTCACAACACTTTTTATAACAAACAAAGTTGCTCTGGTACTTATTTTCGCTGTGGTGACCGTCATCAGAAGTAGCGCACATACACAGTGAACATCGACGCACTACTGACCTGAAAGTCAGCCTCTCCACATAGTGTCACTACGGAGGGGAAAACGACGATTAAAAAACAAATTAAAGTGTATGTTGGACGTCCAACACGCCTCGGCCGTTAGTTCTTGCTCCCTTCTTCGTTCAATATCATTATTTTCGTCATGTTCCTATGTCATTTAATGTTATGATCGTCATAATTTACGTTGACAGTCACACACCGGGAAAAAACCAGGGAAAAGAAAAAAACAACACAACAAAACAAACCAAACAAACAAGCCCACGGCTATGTCACGCCTCATGACCCAGCCTATCCGGTGACTGTTTCGACCAAGCCACCGCCCAGACGTCACGGCTCCTCACAGACGTGGACAACCATTCATTGAACGATTTTGTCACAGAGCACTGCCAGCACAATATGATACCAAGGACAAGAACACAAAACAATCCTTCAGGTCCATGCCGATCGCCACGCCCCCTTCCATTGTCTCTGCTGTGGAGGATTGCACCAGGATCACACTGAAAGAGAAGTGGAGGAGAGGGTAGGGAGGGCTGGGGTTGCCCAGGTGGGTGGGGGGTGGGGGGGGGGGCGGGGCGGGGGAGGGGGGGGGGGGGGACACGGGGGGGGGGATTCGGCTCTCATTCCTGACAGATTCAATTGAAATCTTCTAGCGAACACGATCGAAACATGTTTTCAAGAAATTTTTTGTTCAATATTTTTTTTTTCTATCTGTCTTTTGTTTTTACGCTCGTCTCTCTCGTCATCTCTCTCTCTCTCTCTCTCTCTCTCTCTCTCTCTCTTTCTTCGCTGTATGGTTCATTGCTATTTGTTTTCATTTATGCCAAAAAAGATTTCGCAATCTTCTTCTTCTTCTTCTTCTTCTTCTTCTTCTTCTCTCTCGCTCTATGTGTGTGTATTCGCTGAATGGTTCACATCGCTATCATTTTCATTTACCCCCCTAAAGGATTTTGCAAACAATCGGGTTCTTCTTCTCTCTCTCTCTCTCCCCCCCCCATTTTCAGAGCGATTTTGCAGACAATCGGATTCTTCTCTGAGACCCATCAAGGTGATATATCTTTACAAAAGGCAGGGAAGGGTACCAAAGAGAGAGGGCAGGAGAAGAGAGAGGGCAGGATGGGAGAGAGGGCAGGAGGGGGAGAGAGGGCAGGAGGGGAAAGAGGGCAGGAGGGGCGAGAGGGCAGGGGGCAGGAGGGGAGAGAGAGCAGAAGAAGAGAGAGGGGCAGGAGAAGAGAGAGGGGCAGGATGGCAGAGAGAGCAGGAGAAGACAGAGGGCAGGAGAAGAGAGAGGGCAGGAGGGGAGAGGGGGAAGAGAGGGTGAGGGAGGCGGCATTTCTAGCCTCTGAACCACCAGCCTTACAATGCTGGCGAAAGAGCTCAGCCATGGTCCTGAGATCACAGGGAATCCACTGTCTTCAGTTGGCCCAGGCGGCCGACTTGGTTACATACCAGAGACACCACTACACTGGTATCAGCCCTCTACTACTCCTCCAGAAAGACACTGTTCAGGACAGTGGAGAGAACAGTGACACCACTCCTGAGACCACGTTAACACACACACACACACACCACACACACACACACACACACACACACACAACACACGCACGCACGCACACACACATACATATACAAACACACACACACACACGTATGCACACTCACACACACAAACACCACGCATACACACACACACACACACACACAAACACACACACAACACACACGCAAACACACGCATAACACACGCACACACACACACACACACACACACACACACCACACACACACACACAGCACACACAACACACACACACAAACACACCTCCAGAATGACATTTAATTGGTCAGGCCAGGGAGTGAGAAAACAACCACAGCACACCTGAAAGCACGTTAATACCAATTCCCTGAAACACCTCCAGAAAGTCACTAGTCAGGACAGGAGAGAGAGAGAGAGAGAGAGAGAGAGAGAGAGAGAGAGAGAGAGAGAGGAGAGAGAGAGAGAGGAGAGAGAGACAGTCAGAAAGTTCACAGACGTTGCTCACCAATCTCAAAGACAAGGCGGAGGTCATCCTTGGCGGAGTCGTAGGGCCGGGTGAAGTCTATCCGGATGGTGAACTGCTGCCCACGGCGGACCACCAGCTGAGGTGTGGGGCCTTCAGTGATGTCATACTCCTCCGTGTGGTGCTTCTTCACGTTGTCAGCCACCAGGAAGTCCACTTTGTCCCACTTGCAGGACGTCTTCGGCAATGGGGTCTGATCCAATCACCAATCAAGATCACTGATCAGACGCCAATCGAAATCATTGATCAGACGCTAATCGATATTATTGATCAACCGCCGATCGATATCACTGATCAGACGCCAGTTGTCAGGCAAAGAGACTTCTATACAAACAGAAGCCCCACTGACCTGACAACTATAGAGAAAAAACGGATACGTGCGCGCGCGCGCACTCACACACACACACACACACACACACACACACACACGCACACACACACACACAGAGGCGCGCGCGCGCGCGTGCGCCGCTCACACAAACACGCGCGCATGCGCCCGCACGCAGGCACGCACGTATGCACACACGCACGCACGCACGCAGGCGCGCGTTCACGCACGCACACACGCACGCACACACACACACACACACACACACACACACACACACACACACACACACATCAGTACTCACTGCGAGCTGCTTCTTCTCCAGTGAAACCTTCATTCACAGCGTTTTCAAAATCGGAGCCCAGGTAACCGTATTCAACGGTGTTTCCGTGGATCCGAAATGGGCGGCCATTGTACCAAATGGTTTCCTTGTCTGCTCGCGAACGGTCAGTCCAACTTTCCCTATTAGACATACTGTGCGCAAGAGGAAGGGGTAAGGGTGGGGGACATACATGATTAAAGACACATATGACTACAAATCACAAAGTGTGCCCAGTTGGACTATACGCAAGACCCAGTGCATGTATAATGATATCGCTATCTCCACTTGCAAGTTCTTTTCTGATTCAGGTCTCCGTAGATTCCCGCTCCATATTTCTAATAAACCCAGGTTAACGGTGGTCATGTAGCTGCACACCAAAAATGAATGCGCCAAGGCTTTGCGCAAGGAGTCGAGTGTTTCTAGACTGACGCAATTAGATTGTTTTGAGAATGTTTATTACGTCTGAAAGTTGATTCTCCTCATTTCCTTTCATGTGGTCATCAAGGTGCAAGCCAGGCGGTTCTAAGCAGACAGATTAAAATCAAAGTAATGGGATTATTTTATGCATTTGAGGCTGGCGCAAAGATAGGGTGGCGGGGTGAGTGCAAAGGCCTGAAATGTGTGTCAACTGAGGGGGTAGGTCATGTATTGAAGATTGTGATTTCATCGATGAAGATCCCCCAAAGCAAGGGAAATAATTGGTGGGGAGTTGTCCTTTTGATCAATTATCATTTTAATATTAAATTCCGGCTCAAATTTATGGTAGGCCTCTGACCGCTTACATGGATTGTATAGTGTTTTAGAGCAAACATTCTAACCGTGGCGTGTGGCGTGTGGGCTGGCGATACAAACTGGTATGTGCGAATATCCAGAGGATGGGTGCTGGGAAGAGGACATAATAGGAAGCGGACAATGTGGACATAGCTGAACAAATTGCTAGGTTCGCTTGTCTACCACCCTCCATGATAGTATAGGGTGTACTGGTTTCCATTGATGAGTATGTAATCTACCATGTGTAGTTCACCTGTAATATGTGCATAACATGATTTGTTAAAAATCTTTTCCTTGTTATGTGCATCTTGTGTAAGTTTCAGCTTCAGTTTCGGTTTCATTAAGGAGGTGTCACCGCGTGCGGACCAGTCCATATACGCCACACCACATCTGCTGAGTTCCAAGACCACACTGCGCATGATCTTAAGCTAAATGGATAATAAATCAATGACTCAGATGAAAGGATTTAAGGCTAAGGTCTCATGGGTACGACACAACAATTGTCCGACCCGTGCATTAACTGAAAGCGCTGGTCAAACCTTGAGTAGCTGCCTGACATTGTCTGCAGCTCTACTATCATTTGTGTGTGTTACGTGTAAGTGTACGTGTGTGTATATGTGTGTGCATGGATGGGTGGGAGGCCAGTGCATGCAGTGTGTGTTTATGTGTGTATATGCATGTGTGTGTGTATGAGTTTGTGTGTGTTTGTGTGCACGTGCGCGCACACACACACACATGTGCTATAGATAGATAGATAAGTAGGCAGATAGATAGATTGATAGATAGATGTATATGCGTGTGTGTGTGCCCGCGCGCGCGCGCGCGCGTGTGTGTGTGTGTGTTTGTGCGTGAGTGTGTGATTTGGTGGCTTGTGTGAGCATGCTCCTTCATGTACGCATGTGCGCATATCTCTGTATATCTGCTTGTGTATATGGGTGTAAAACGCATGTGTGTATCCGTGTGTGTGTGGTGTGTGTGTGTGTGTGTGTGTGTGTGTGTGTGCGTGCATGTGGACGCGTGTGCGAGTCGATGTGTGAGTGTGCGTGTGTACGTGCACGCGCGTACGTACGCGCGTGTGCGTGTTAATTGCATGCATGTATGACTATCCATAGTAAACGAATGCTTAGATGATGACACAGCTATTATTGATCAGATACAGCAACAATGATTATGATGATGACAAATACCAACTATTACTGATTAAATATAAGCATGACGTAATGTGCAGCCTTCCACTGGGGAGACTCATGTGGATGTTCTGCCGAGGACATGCAGGTGTGAAAGGAAGAGAGCAAACACATCAGCGGGCGAGGCAACGATAAGAACTGGATTACAGCTCGCCCGATCTCATGTGATAGCAAATCTAATGAATCACCTCAACAAACAAGAGCAAAGCCTCTGTACCATAGACCATCTTTCAGAGCTCACCATCAAGCGAGGAAGTGGCCGTACATTCAGACTTAAGAGAGAGCAAGAAACATCACAACCAAACACTGGAATGAACTCGAAGCCAAAAACAGCGAAAACTGCTAGAGAATGGGGCAGATTCACACTAGGCCTTTCCAATGGCGGACGCAATGGACTAGTGCACACGCCGGCTGGGGCGGCGGACTTTGAGTCTATCGGGACTCCCCTGTTATTGCTGTCGCCTTCAGTACGCTGGTGAGTGGGCAGTAGTGAAAAGATGCAAGTGCGTAGCGTGGAGAGTCCATAGATATGAGTGCATATGCTTTGAGGGGTGTGTGTGTGTGTGTGTGTGTGTGTGTGTGTGTGTGCGCGCGCGCGCGCGTTCGCGCTGTGTGTGTGTGTGTGAGAGAGAGAGAGAGAGAGAGAGCGAGAACAGAGAGAGAGAGAGAGAGAGAGAGAGAGAGAGAGAGAAGAATGCGAATGCAAACGTTTAATGCATAGAGGCCATAGGCATCTTTGAGAGAGAGAGAGAGAGAGAGAGAGAGCGAGTGAGTGAGAGAGAGAGGAGAAGAGAGGGGAGGGGGGAGGGGGGGGAGAGATATGGTGGCAATGTGTGTGTGTCGGTTTTCTTCTTGTTATATGGTGGCAATTTTGCTCGGTTCTTCTTGTTTTCTTTTTCTTTAATGGATTCTTTTTTAATGGATTAGTTGATTCGTCTGTTTCTCTGTTTACATGTATTGTGTGACGCGCTGATGAAGTGCCGTGAGAGAGGCACTTTCTGGGATGCAACTCGGATTCATGATGTCCTTGGCTTTGTAGCCGTGGGCTTTTAGGATGCGTGGGTGCGCGGGTGTGATGGAGGGAGGGGATGGGGTGGTTTTTCTGTGAGCGATCCGAGGGCGCATGTGCTCTTGTGGAAATACATGACACGCAACAATGCATACCGTCCACTTTCGCCACGCCATGATGTGATATATTGTTGAGCACTTTTAGAATAGACGTTACGTATCGCCGAATAGGTACCCGTATCAAGGTACGAGTTGGGTTTTCTACTGGCTGTTTGCCCTCCACTGTCATACCCTTTGCAACCCCGGCAGCCTTAATCCTCAAGATGCCAACATTCAACATGATCGTGTTGTGACGTGGTCACGTGAGCTCTCGTCCCGGTATGTCAAACGGCACCATGTTCAAAGACCGCGCGACAGACGGACTAACTTTCAGACCGCGATTCCAAATGTCTAATTTTGGAATAACCACGAAAGACGCACGGTCGTGGTGCAATGTTCTGTCACTTCACACATCTTGCCCTTGCCAACTCTGTATAACGGGCGCCTCAGACAGTTCATATCAGGCAGGAGAGGACTACGTGACACAGGCAGGCAAACCATGGCGTCATCTATTCTTACATCATAACCATTACCTACCAAATTTCGCCTGCATCGTCAGACAAACCAGAACTGTCAGACAAGTCAGAGAATAGTTAGACAATCCAATGGGTTGTTAAGCACCGCTAGAAGCAGGCGAGAAACACACACACACACACACACACACACACAACTAAGTGGTGACCCAGTGGTTGCACGAGAAAAATTAAAGCGCCAAGGCCTTGCTTAAGGAGTTCAGTATTTACAGACTGGCGCAATTAGATTGTTTTGAGAATGGTTATTGTTTCTGAAAGTTGATTCTCCTCACTTCTTTCATATGACCATCAAGATACAAGCCAGATGGTTCTGAGCAGACAGATTCAGATCAAAGGAATGGGACTATTTGGGTGCTTCCAGCTGGCGCAAAGATAGGATCACAAGAGGGTGCAAAGGACTGAAATGTGACGTCAACTAAGGGGAAGGACATGCATTTGAAGAATTTTTTTCTTCCAAGTCACACACTTGTTTACTTTTAAAGTTTTATATACATATCATTACAAACATCTCACAAATGACAAAAAGTAAGGGAAAAGGTGACTAAACTCGGGATAGAAGAAACGAGAACTCGGAAGACAAAAAAGCAAAACAATCGTAAACAAATCAAAATTGTTTTGTGATTTAATCGGTGAAAATCCCCCCAAACAAGGGAAGTAATTGGTGGGGAGTTGTTCTTTTGATCAATTTATCAGTTTAACATTAAACGCGGGCTCAAATTTATGGTAAGCCTCCAAAACGCTTCCGGGAATTTTAATAGCATTTGGTGCAAAATCCTCGTTGTGGCGCGTGGCCAGTGTCCTATTCATGCCCAAAGGTGGCCGCCGTCCGGGTCCGTGCAACCCAAAGGAAAGGACTCTCAACCCTGTCAGAAGCGGTGTCGCCACACACACACACACACACACACACACACAATTGCGTCGTACCTGACTACCACCGCCTCTGTGTGTCCGGGTTGGAGTGCAGTCATTGACGGATGAACTCGCGTAACATCCGGCAGACTGAATTCGTGAGAGAAACGATGACACCAGTGTGTAACCAAAGCGCCCGAAAACCTATTGCAAAGGTGAGCGGGAAATGGAATGCGCTCTTTGAGAGTATTATTACTAGTCAACGACGTAATTAACGGGTCAAGAATTCTTCCACCAGTGGAGATCAAGTCGACATCTCCCCCCCCCCCCCCCCCCACTCCCCCTCGTCCCAGACATCACAACACCATTCTTTGCCAAGAGAAGGACAAATGACTCAAGCACATCACAAGCGAATTGTGCACCGTGTCTTCCATTTCTGACCCCCTTTGCTGTTAACTCGTTGATGCTTCATTTTCGTTTTCAGTCTCATCAAGAAGGGTCACTGCGTGCGGACCGGTCCCATATACGCTGCACCACATCCTCTAAGTTTCGAGACCAGACTGCACATGATTTAAAACTGACGTGGATAAAACATTTTAATAACTGAGAGGAGGGAATTTAAGGAGGGGGTCTCATGGCTGTGAGTTAGCAGATGCCTGACCTATGCATCAGCCCGGCGCACTGGTCAGATATTGGATAGTTACCTAACATTGGCTGTGCCATTATTATCAGTGTGTGTGTGTGTGTGTGTGTGTGTGTGTGTGTGTGTGTGTGTGTGTGTGTGTGTGTGTGTGCAGGTGTACATGGCATGTGTGTGTGTTATTTAAGGACTTGTATGAGCATGCTCCTGTACACACGTATCTGCACATGTATATGTATATACATGTGTGTATGCATGTGTGCCTGTGCATTTGGGTGTACACGTGTGTGTAAGTGTGTGTATGTGTGTGCGCGTGTGTGTGTGTGTGTGTGTGTGTGTGTGTGTGTGTGTGTGTGTGTGTGTGTGCCTGCGTGCGCAGACGCGCAAGTGTTTATGTATGTGCATATGTATGTGTGCGTGCGCGTCTGTTTGTGTGCGTGCTTACATGTACGCAAGTGTGTTTGCACGTTTGTGCGTGCGCACGCATGTGCCTGTGTGTGCACGTAATCGCCAGCGCATGCGTGTGTGTGTGTGCGTGTACGTGCATGCGTGCGTGTGTGTCTATGTGTGTGTATGAGTGTGTGTGTGTGTGTGTGCATACATATGCGTGTGTGTGTGCGCACGTGTGTGGTGTTGTGTGTACGTGTGTGTGTGTGTGTGTGTGTGTGTGTGTGTGTGTGTGTGTGTGTGTGTGTGTGTGTGTGTGCACCTTGAGATTATTCCAGTATTTGTTTGGTTGGTGACGTTTCTTGCTCTTCGTTTAAGTCTGGATATGCGGCCAATTCCTAAGTTGATGTTCAGGTCTGAAAGATGGTCTTTGGTATAGTGGCTTTGCTCATGTTTGTTGAGGTGATTCTTTTGATTTAAAAAAAAAATCACAACAGAAAGAACAAAACAGAACTGCGCACATTGCCTTGTTTGCACCAGAGGTACATTGAACATAGTCATATTACTCCCACACCGAACGTTAGCTTTCACACAGGTATACATGCCTGATATAACTCTGAGCAGTTTTTTACGACCACCAGCTTTAAAAGAATGGGCCAAAGAGCAGTTCTGTTGAAAGAATCGAATAGTTTTCCGACATACAACTTACCATTTAAAGAAAATTAAGCTTATTTCTGCACAAGAGCTACCATAGTAAAAAACAAAAATGATCCACAGATGAATAATTGCGCTAAATCCTGCTTGATATCCACTGGTAATGTTATTAATTCAACCCTTTCCTGTAGCCTGTGATTGATAATAGGGCTGTACAATTTACTGCAAGCATCACACAAAGAAATTTTTTCTGTAGCTCCTGTGTTCAGGATAAAATGCCCTTTTCAAATGAAGAACTTTAAAAAAAGGTTTCAAAGAAGTTTTAAAAAATGACATCAGCTTTGCAAGCAAATTTCAGTAACTCGCCAGTTATGCCATCTGCCCGCGGAAGCGAAGCGAGAGAGAGAGAGAGAGAGAGAGAGAGAGAGAGAGAGAGAGAGAGAGAGAGAGAGAGAGAGAGAGAGAGAGAGAGAGAGAAGAAGAAGAAGAAAGAAGAATCAAGATTCAAGACTCAAAAGATCTGGGCCCTTTAATTGAAGGGGATGTACACACGGAGAGAGAGAGAGGAGAGAGAGAGAGAGAGAGAGAGAGAGAGAGAGAGAGAGAGAGAGACAGACAGACAGACAGACAGACAGACAGACAGACAGAACAGACAGACACGCACACAGACAGAAACAGAGAGAGGGGTAGAGACAGACAGACAGACAGACAGAGAGACGTGCCCCAAATTGGACATAGCTGTCAAAAACACACACGTAAAGTCTCTTCGATGACAGAGAAACGCCAACAAGACACAGGAGTGGTTACCTGGCTGCTCTTCAACAGACTATGCACCCCTACTGTAGCTGTCATCCACTTCAATGTCCCGGTGACACACACGGCGCGTGGCGTGGTGCTGCCTGTTATATAGGACGTTCTAGGACGTTCGGCTCCCGGTAGCACGGACAATAGGAAGCGCGCATTAATCTTTCGACCAATCCAAAGACGCGACTGTTCATCATTCCACCAATCACCTATTACCTATCACCTATCCCGGAGTCTTGAAGACCGTTGGGTCGCCACAGATGCTTCGCAGCCAGCTTCCTCCCACTCCTTCCGGTTCTCAGACGCGATTAGGCAGTTGCTGAGTGTGAGGCCAGTCCATGCAATGATGCTGTCGACCCATCTCTTCATGTTTATCATACATGGGAGAGAGAAAAAAAAAGTCATGGCGGTTGATGTATTCAAACATTTCCTTTTCAGACGTCTAGCCTTCAAGACGACATTGATTTTGAGATCGCGTGCATCGAAGATCAAGTTCGATTGTAAACTGAAAGAAGCAGAACCAGAGACTAGCTTGTATAACAGTTTCGGTTGTTGTCGTTGTCGCCATCGTCGTTGTCGTTTTTAACATTTATTTATACATTAGTAAATGTGCTGTACTACACAATTCCCCGAATTATTATTATGTAAGCTTTTTCTTGAAGTGTACCTTTTGTTGTTGTTTTTGTTGTTGTTGTTGTTGTTGTTGTTGTTCTTTCTTCTTCTTCTTCTTCTCTTCTTCTTCAATGTATAATCAATATTGAGAAGTTTCATTTTGGTCCGAGACTGCATGGCAGGGCTTTTCTCTACGCTTAGTATTATGCTGTGTCCCGGCTTCAATCAGACCCGAGAGATACAGAAACGTGCAGTGTTAGGAAATTTGAGCAACGCTGTCAGATCCCTCTGAGATCCTGTGACCATAGAGCAAATTTACATAACTCACCGGAATAAGGCGAGGTTGTATCCTCTCCCCTCTCCTCTTTGCACTCGCCATTGACTGGGTTTTGAAACACACAACCCGAGGAAAAGGAATCCAGTGGACAGAAGGAAACATCCTCTCAGATCTGGATTTTGCCGATGACATTGCCGCTCTTGCAAGCATCATTCAAGATCTACAGGTGTTTGTAGACAATATCAGCAAGTTTGCAGGCAACATTGGCCTCATTATCATTGCCAAAAAGACGAAAAGCATGCCTACCGGTAAACACCAAGGGCCAAACAGACGTTCTCATCGACCAAAAACAAGTGGAAGAAGTAGAGAACTTCACCTAACTAGGCAGGTCTATCAACAACGCCAATGACCTCGACCATGAACTGAAGTGACGTATTGGGAAGGCAACATCAGCATTCAATCAGCTGAGCAAAATATGGAACAGCAAGAAATTCTCCCTTGGAATCAAACTGAAATTTTGTAACTCCAGTGTGATTTCAACGCTGTTATGTGGCTGTGAAACCTGGCAACTGAAGACCACCCAGGAGAAGAAAGTCGATGCTTTTGATACTAAGTGTCTACGTATGATCTTGGGCATCGAATGGTCAGACTTTATACCAAAGGAAGACGTCAGGGAGAGATCCAAACAGCTCCCCGTATCAACCATCGTCTGCAGACGGCGCCTCCACTGGCTGGGTCATGTCTTAAGATTACCCTCGTCAAGACCTGCAAACCAGCCCATTAAATGGACCCCAGCAGGCCACAGAGAGAGAGAGAGGACGACCCAGGATGAGCTGGCGACAAACAGTGGAGAGAGACCTCAGACTCTTTGACAGAGGATGGAGTGACGTCAGCAACTGGCTGAGGACCGCGCACTGAGCAGCTTAACTGCCTCATGCATTGCAAGACGCGGGAGCATCTAATTCTAAGTCTAAGCTGTCAGAGACGGATCCATTCAGTGGATGATGCTCCACTATGTGGTTCCAGTCTTCCCAACTGAACCTAGAGCAAACTCAACTCTGGGTAGAGGGGGGTCGCGGCAGTAAAAGCCAACTAATAAACGACTCTAATGGGAATCGAACCATGATCTCCAGCCGCGAATCCGCCAACCAGTGAGCTATGGCAGCTGGTCTCGCGATTCGTAGGTATGAAGCACTTCAGTTCACCAGTCTCTGTCCAGGCAACCACAGAAGAAGAAGAAGAAGGAAGAAGAAGAAGAAGAAGAAGAAGAAATCATCTCCAGCTTTCTTGTCTGTCTTTCTCAGTTTTTTTTTTTCTTTTCTTTTTTTTTTTTTTTTCTTCTTCTTCTTCTTTTTAATTTAAAGCCTACCATCTCTTCACTTGCTGTATTAGTCGAACGTATCAGCTGGGTCCACATGTTGGCCTGCTTTCCGCCCAAATGTGGCGGAACCAGATGCCAGATATGTCAGCATGATGTCCTGGTTTGCATGGAGATCTGTTGGCGGAAGAACAGTCAGGGATGTCACAAGTAATTCCTGAAAGACAGCCCGGTGATGATGGTGATGGTCCTGGGGATGGGGATATGTGTGTGTGTGTGTGTGTGTGTGTGTGTGTGTGTGTGTGTGTGTGTGTGTGTGTGTGTGTGTGTGTGAGAGAGAGAGAGAGAGAGAGAGAGAGAGAGAGAGAGAGAGAGAGAGAGAGAGAGTGTGTGTGTGTGTGTGTGTGTGTGTGTGTGTGTGTGTGTGTGTGTGTGTGTGTGTGTGAGAGAGAGAGAGAGAGAGAGAGAGAGAGAGTGTGTGTGTGTGTGTGAGTGTGTGTGTGTGTGTGTGTGTGTGTGTGTGTGTGTGAGAGAGAGAGAGAGAGAGAGAGAGAGTGTGTGTGTGTGTGTGTGTGTGCGTGTGCGCGCGCGCGCGCGCGCGCGACTCCAGAAAAAAAAGACTTAATTACCTCTTGTTTAAAAAAGAAGAAGGATTTGATTTTATGATTTTTGCCAAGTTTAATTCTAAAGGAGGGAATAAATCATGGCTGCATACAACATTCTAAGCACATCATCATGACACAAAATCAACAACGTTGTGTTGCAGATGTCACATACTCGCTGTTGATGAGAAGGAACAAAGTTAATGCACTGGATGGAGGAGGAAACTCAATCTGGATTATAGAGTTAATGCAGTGGATGGAGGAAATTCAATCTGGATTGTAGAGTTAATGCAGTGGATGGAGGAAATTCAATCTGGATTGTAGAGTTAATGCAGTGGATGGAGGAAAATTCAATGCAGGTGAACAGAGGTGAATGTATTGAATGGATGAAATTCAACCAGGATGAACAGTGTTAATGCATTAGATGGATGAAATTCATTTCGGATTAACAGAGTTAATGCACTGGACGGAGTAAATTCAATGCGGATGAACAGATTGAATGCAGTCGATGGATAAAATTCAGTCAGGATGAACAGAGTTAATGCATTAGAAGAATGAAATTCAATCCGGATAAACAGAGTTGATGCACTGGATGGAGGAAATTCAATCCGGATTATAGAGTTAATGCAGTGGATGGACAAAATTCAATCCGGATGAACAGAGTTACTGCACTAGATGGACTAAATTCAATCAGGATGAACAAGTTAATGATGATGAAATTGATGAAATTAAACCCAGATGAACAGAGTTAATGCACTCTGTATTATTACGCGCTGAAGAAAAGTTCCAGCACAGTAATTTGACATAGCGCTTTGGTTAAAATAACAAGAAAAACTTTTTTTTTTTTAATGATCTTGCATAAATTATATTGATGAGACTACCATTTTTAATTTTTCATCTATCATTACACCTAAAACACGATGTTCGTGTGTACCTGTTCAGAAGATGTGCAGTACAAATAAAGTTTGGGTAAAGAACAGACATTTTGTGCTTTTGGTAAATGGTTATAATCATAGATTTGGTTTGAGATGGGTGTTTGGCCTTTAGTTTGAATTATACCAGTCTGATACTTAGTTTCTAACTTTTCTGGAGAGATACATAATGGTAATTCATTAAAGAGATGCAGAAAAGGAGGGGACCTAGAACTGAAGGGTGTGGGTCTTCATGTCTTACAAAATCTGTAGAGGAGGTTTTGCCATAGGGCTACGGTTAGGGCTGAGGGTTAGGGTTAAGATTAGGATTAGGGCTAGGGTTACGGTTAGGGTTTCAGGATTAGTGTTAGGGTTAGGGTTCTAGGGTTAGGGTTAGTGTTGGGGTTAGGTTAGGGTCAGGGATAGGTGCATCAGATTAGGTTATTCACCAGCAGGAGCACGTTCTGCCAAAATGTTGTTTGTTAAGCAATTAGCTGTTTTTCAGGCCAAAAGAGAAACTAGAAGCCATTTTTGTTTACAAGGCCATAGTAACTGAACCAAAGATATGTTGTCTTGTTTATGCTTTATCTTCAAGTCAATGTCATTTACTTGCGTGCCACATGCCAACTCGTTTACATTTGAAGGAAATCTTAAATGAGGCCGAGAACAGTAAACAATACAAAGAAACGAGTTGGGAAACGCTTGCTCCCGTGATGAAATAAATACACTCCAATAAATCCAAACGAATACTACTTAGGACACCGAATCGCCTAGCAGAAATGACAACTCAGTAAACACAGAACAAACAAGGAGAGATCCGCCTATATATGCTTACATTTGATTCTCTCTCTCTCTCTCTCTCTCTCTCTCTCTCTCTCTGAACTATAAACAGGTTCAGGTGGGACATGACATGTACTGGGAAAAGTGGTTCCATGGTACAGTTGGCGGCTGACAAATGACAGCGGTGGACATCGTATCAGCCCGGACCATGCAACGCTGCTCAACCACAATCAACTAATGACCGCTGGGCTGGTGCCAAGGGACGCTGGTGTAGGTATGTTAGCTGTGAAGTCGACAGTATTCAGAAACTCTTAGAAATGCCGAAAAAGTCAGTGAGTGGGCTAACAGAAGAGGTACACAAAAAGGGGACAAGATCAGAAATCTTCCTGTGGAAAATGATCCGTTTAAAGCAGAAAACAATAGATTGGCAAACAAAGTTAACTAGAAAAACTGAAAATGGAGAGAGATGACCTAAGAAAGATCCAAGAGAAATAATGTGATATTTCATGGCATACCCAAAAGACACACACAAAAAATAGTAATAATGATTGTGAGGACGTATTGCATGATTTGTGACTGATAAAGTACAGATATTGAAAGTTGTAGGACACAGGAACACAGAAGATAATTCCAAAATCTTTGCAAATGTATATATTTTACAAGCAAACCCCCTTTCTTTAAGCAGAAAAAAAAGACATTGAAAGGCACTGCAATGTTTCTGTGAGACGACTTTACTCAAATAGCGTGAGATATTACCTGACTTTTAAGCCACACGAGCTAGCATAAAACAGGGCACTATGTATTGTGTGATTATCTTCTCATTGATAGTAAAAATAAAACTGGCTTTGATGAAAATGGTCAGC
>JADBJO010017241.1:0-2500 GCA_016801955.1 Conus betulinus | reverse complement strand
GTTTGGCAAACAAGGGTTGCGCTGAGAGGTAGATATAGGCCTACATCATTTATTTCACTAACAATCCGATCATATCATTATTCAAGTTTTAACTAATCGGTCACACTATCAAATCGGTTTGTGCAAGTCGTATTGTTACGCCGCGTCAATCTATAACATAATATACGACTCAAGTTTCTATTCCGAGTTCCGATCTATTTTTATTCACTTCTGGTCTAGTTACTTTAACATCGTTGCACCATGATCGATTTATTGCCGGGGTAGGCTGGATGATTGACATCCTCATCTATCGATCACCCTATCAGCATCTTATCATCATATGTTGTATTGATCACGCTTTATTTTTAGCCATCTTCATATCCCGTGAAGATCTACTTCACCTAGCAATATCATGAGTGATGAGCAATGTTATTTTGAAGCCATTATACCTACCATATCCCTAGACTGTAGCATATAATTTTCACAACAATATTGATCAATAAGTAATGAATGAAATGTAATAGTATCGAGCTATCGAACAATGTGTTCAGTGGTGAAGAATTTTTGTAAAGATTTAGCTATTTTAAAGAAGAATGAGTGCAGAAGAGAGAGTGATGGATGACTATGTTCCATACAAGCGGAGCAGGAAGCAGTAAGAAAAAAAGTATATTTATAGATCAGTAAGTAACGGCGGTGTGTCGCCTCGCAGTTTTTTAATTTCTTTCAACATCAACGTCTGGGTCCATTTAAGACATAAGCTTACTATGTGAGACGAGACGGAGAAGTCACTGCAAGTTCATCAGTTAGACGACAGGATCAAGATCTACATTCCACATCATCAATCATCCTTCACTTCACGAGATAAGTAACATTTTGTTTTCATCACCCAAGAATACGTCGTACATCCAGGAAGGTCTTCAGCAACCAGGACTGAACAACGAACTGGTGCGCACAGTTCAACAAAATTCATAAGAAGTGACATTACCAAAGCAGCGTTTTCCTTTTGTCTTTTCGTTTATTGATTTTGTTTACGTATTCTTAAATTGTACATTGACAACATCTTCACGAACCACACGCTTCACCATCGCATCATTCACCTCGCCCAGACCCATCAAAACACATATTCACCAAATTATCATCAAAACTTAAGAGTCATTAAATCATTGTTCATTCTACAGCTCGATCTCTGTTGTTTATTGAAAAAGGGAGGAGTGCGGTTATTCCATTCTTCCGCAAGCCCAACAACTGCATGTGTGTGTGACAGGAGGAGGGAGAGGAAGGGAAGGGGAGAAAGGGATGGGCTGTAACATGAGACTTAGCTGAATTCCTTATTTCACGACCCAGTTTGGATCAGTGAGCTTCTAACAGTCACATAACAATTAATCAACAAAGTTCACTTTTTAGACATTTTTTAAGGAGTTGTATTCCTTTCAGGGGAGCACTGGCTACACTTTACTAGACTAAAAAACACTTGGTCTTGCTCTGAGAAGCAGACAGCCAGTTCCACACGGAAGCCAGTGTAGGTGATCTCATTCACCGCACAGAAGGGAGGGGTGTGAGAGGAACAGTGTAGCAGCATTTAATGCACACTCCAAGTTTGAAGATCACCAGCCAACCGGCACGGCTGTATTTTACCTCTGCTCAGGACCAGCAGAAAGAGGTGGATTAGGACAGTGCTTGAGAGGGTATCTGTCTTCAGTGACCTTATCAGAGTGACAAAGCCACTCAAGAGGATCATGTCTGCCAGCCGGGATGTGGTGCCAGAGCTTTTGTAATTTACCTGTACATTGCACAAGTTTAATGGATAAAAACTGGTATACACTGGTCCAACAGAAACAAGTGAATATATATTAATAATGTAACTGGTTGACAGTTTTAGAGTATCGGTGTCTTTAATGTTTTGTTGTTTGTTTTTTATCTGCACTGCCAGTCCAGACAGGGAATGAAAATCTGAAAGCTGCTGAGAAAATCTTCCATAAATTTTTGTTGTTAACAATAGTGAACCTGCTTATTGCAAATGTGAAGCCAATCTATTAAAAGGCACTGCTTGATCCATCAGTACAATGATCCCCTTATGCGACACACTATCTGGGTATAAAAACCATCTTGTGACAAAACATGTATATGTGGCAGATGTAACCAGAATACGCTTGGAATGCTGAGAACGAGGCTGTTCTCATTCAACACCTTCCTTGCGCTGAACTCTGAAGCGATCAAAGCTAAGTGAATTTCCGTTATTTTATTCGTTTGTGTCTCACCTGAAGAAGACCTAAGAGGTCGAAACGCGTTGTGTTTTGTCTTGTGACTCGTTTGTCCATGTTCCTCTGGGCGGTTCGCTAACATTTATTTAAGATTTGCATCATGGACATGAATGTGGAGAAATGTTGGTGATGAAATCTTCTGTGTGTGGAGGGTATGTTCTGTGTGTGTGTGTGTGTGTGTGTTTTTCTCCCTCACTTGGAATCTGTGAACTTGTATCCATCTATTGCTGATTCACTTAAGTGTATCTGGTCTCTTTCTG
>JADBJO010017240.1:0-32500 GCA_016801955.1 Conus betulinus | reverse complement strand
CGAGACAGACACATGGACACTCAGCGATCTACACAGCCCCCCCCCCCCCCCCCCCCCTCTCTGTCCTTGGCCACGCGTGCCAGGGTAGAGGCGCTGTAACAAACGCTGTCCTTGATATTCTCCACTCAGGATTTTTTCCCAGTCAGTCTACAGTATGTCCACTATCCAGTGAACCCTGCTGGAGTCAGTGATCTTGGATGACGGCATGCCTAACTAAGCCGATACTTTTACCGTTATGAAATAAAGAATCATTGTCATCGTCACGGTCTTGGATGATGCTCTTTGCGGGATACATACCAGCATTTGAGGAAAATGGTGAGGAGAGGACCTTACCTTCCCGCTTGACTTGCCGCCTGACATGCTCATTTGTCTTATGTTCCGTATTCATGATGTTGACGATCTCTTATTGAATACCTTGACTATTTGGCAAAAACAACAACAACAACAAAACCCAACTACTGTAAACGACCAGCTCTCATTTATAGGGAAGAACAAATATCATGAATGACTTGTAGAATTTCATCTTCATTGGGAAGGTAACAGACCCGGTTTTCTAGTTGATTTTTTTTTTTTTTTTTTTTTTTTTTAAAGTTTTGTCGTTGCACCCATAGCCTGGACGAGCCTCATCTTGATCTTTTGTTGAGCCGCCATCTTGTTCAGAATGGACTCAAGGTACTTGGAGCATTCCATTTCTTCCAGTGTCTAGGCGTGATGTTGACTATTAAACAGCTCAAGGGGCAGGAGCTGGAATAGCTCTGCTGATGGAGCACATGATTCATGATCGCGGTGATCTTGGGATCATGAGTTTGAACCTCTGTCGAGCCATTTTGGTACAAGGGAATATTTCAAGTTGCCCCAAAATCCTACATATAAGACTATAAAGCAAAATTCTGTATGTGAACTGACAGATAACTTGTGCACACTCAAAATCCCCTCATCATCTTTTGGGAGAGGTCAGTTTGACCTTTGATAATACTTTTACATATACCATATACAAACTCAAGGGAATACATTAATAATTGAGGGACTAGCATTCAACTTAACACTTGAGAAATGAATGATTAGCACCAGTAGTTACCTCTTCAGTCAGCTCTTTCCTGGAAGAGAGCCTGTTGTAAAGCCGATTATGAAGATTCTGATGGTAAAGTGCTTCCAGGTTGGTCTCTAACCGAGGATAGACACTATACAGGTACTCTCAATTGTAATGAAGTTGAACTGCTTTTCTTGTGTCTCAAAAATACAGTTTATCATCCGCAAGCCATTGTTTGTTTTGGTTGTTGTTATACTCCTGGACATCTCTTGCTGCCTCATATGAATTTTCTTCCCTGTGTTCTACCAATACTTAGTTCTCCTGCTGCTGCACGTGTGTGTGTGTGTGTGTGTGTAGTCAGGCAGGACATCTCTGAACAGGATTTTCATGGACTCTTCTGTAAAATGTTTGTGTCTCACATCGTGCAAGTCCCAACATTCTAAAAGAATATGTTTCATTGTGAGTGACACATGACATGGAATGCACCACGGAGCTTCTTCACTCTTTAAAAGGTAGGAATGGGTAAAATATGAATGGCCGGTGGGAGTGGTCGGGCCTCATACCTGCCAAAATGCAGAAGCCAAGTTCTGCCATTGCCAAGTCTCAGTAGGAAGCATGGAAAAACAGAATTTGCTGAAATCAGTTGAAATGGTCTGTGTTAAAATATATCTTGCACACACATATCTTGCACACACATAAAATCCCATCACCAACTTTCGGAAGAGAAGGCCAGTTTGGCCGTTGGTATGGATGACACATTACACATAGCATGAACCCTGCGTGAGAAATGGAAAGAATGAAGGAAGGAACTTGAGTGAACGATATTGACTGGATGACATGGGAAACGACTGAATGAAGCGCCAGCTGGCAGCTCTTCAGTCGGCACTACCCAGGTAGGCAGCCCGTTGTGTAAACGAGTGTTGATTGTAAAGCGCTTAGAGCTTGGTCTCTAGCCGAGAATAGGCGCTATATAAGTATTCATTATTATTATTATTATTATTAAACATCCATTCCTTACATCCCTTCATCTGCTCTTCAAGTTGAGAATGGGCTTATAACTAATTGTTGACAGGCCGACCTTGGTTGCCAAGACAAAAAGAATTACACAACCTCACACACAACACAACCACGCACTCGCACAAACACACTCACACACAGTGAAATAACAACATTCATTTATTCATCCATAGCAATAATACTTTTATACAATGGCATTTCTCAGCATAAAGTAGCTTGCAAGGTATCTTGAACATAAACAAGTAAATCAATCAAAAAATTGACGAAACAGTATTATAAGAAACATTCACACACATGTAAATATAAGTTCACTAGTGTGCAGAAATATGCCCACACACACACACACATCCACAAGCACACACAGAGTACACACAGTCTACAATGTGTCCACACATACGCATGTCTACTCACACTACATAAACGCACAAAACATCTTATAAAGACCATACACCTACATATTTCAGTATCATCACACTATGAAAAAAACATCACGTTGAACAAACACTACACAGCACTAACCATCCCCATGCAGCAAAATGACAAATCACAAACCATCTCATTAAAACAGCCTATCAAGTGTCAAGACAATTCCAATGTTAATTGACTGCAATTCAATTTATGTTGCAGAACCCAACCAACCACAAAAAGGCCATATCCAGGCTGTCACTTCACTAAAGCCAAGTCTCAAAACACATTAATTCCATTCCTGTCGCTTACAGCCCAGCTACCGCAAAGGGCCATATTAGGGCTGTCACCTCACTAAAGAAGAAGAAGAAGAGAAGAAGAAGAAGAAAGAGAGAGAGAGAGAGAGAGAGAGAGAGAGAGAGAGAGAGAGAGAGAGAGAGAATGTTGCTTACAGCCCAACTGACCACACAGGGCCATATGAGGGCTGTCACCTCACAGAAGAAGAAGACGATAAGGTAAGATAATGTTGCTTATAGCCCAGCCCACTGCAAAGGGCCACATCAGGGCTGTCACCATGTTAAAATCAACTCACCAGTCAAAGAAGACGACGACGAAGAGAGAGAGAATGTTGCTTACAGCCCAACTGACCACAAAGGGCCATATCAGGGCTGTCACCCCACTGAAGAAGAAGAAGAGAGAGAGAGAGAGAGAGAGAAAGAGAGAGAGAGAGAGAATGCTGCTTACAGCCCAACTGACTACACAAGGCCATATCAGGGCTGTCATCTTGTTGAAGTCAACTCTCAAAATAGATGTAAAACAACATCATCATCACGTATCACGGCTCATTGAAACAAACATCAGAATTTCTTAAAAACTTTCTTCCGTGAAATATTAAATCAGACGAAAAATGTTCATCTCTTACAGAAACTAAAAATCACTTTAGGTGGAAATCTCTGAACAAGCTTTTCATAGTGTCTGCTGTAAAGAGTTTATGTTCCACATCATGTAAGTCCTAAAATTGTTCATAGTAAGGAAAGGTATGGTAATGTTGCATATAGCCCAGTCGATCGCAAAGGGCCATATCAGGGCTGTCATCGTGTTGAAGTCAACTCACAAGCAAGTCCTTCATTCACACAACTCTTCAAAATACATCTTCTAAAAACCCACCCAAAATTTTGTTAAAAATCTTTCCACTGTAAAATCTCAGATCCAATGAAAAATGTTAATCTCTTTCAAGGAATTCAAAGATCGCATCAGGTGGAACATCTCTGAACAAGGTTTTCATGGAATCTGCTGTAAAATGTTTGCGTCTCACACCATGCAAGCCCCAACACTCTAAAAGAATATATGAGTGAGGACATCCCATGATCGCACCACGAAGTTTCTTCTCCTTTTAAAAGGTAAGAGTGGGTGTCAAAGAAGCGGCAGGTGTTCAAGCACTAGTTCAAAGAAAGTTTCTGCCGACCGTTGGACAGGGATGGTTCTGCCTCCGCATACAGACTGCTTACAGGAGTGATGAGGAATGCACCAGACACAGTCAAATTCCTTGATCGATGGGATTCACAGTTTTCAGGTAAGAAGAAAAGATACATTACGAATAGGAAAAAGATGGGTTAGACTTTGTCAGGACCGTCACCTCTAGCATGTCTGACATGGGAAACCTTACCATGGGCATCAACTCCTGCCACTTTATGCTTAGGCCAGTCAGCAACTTGGATTTGCAGGCCTACAGGCATTTTAATTTGGCAAAGCTAGTCTTCCATACAAGTACTGAAACCCGGTCAGCTGAGCCTAAGGGATCACTGGACCACACAACCTTCCCACCACAGCAAGGCTGCAACCCCCGCAAGGCTGAACACCTAACCTATGTCAACCACATAGTAATCACATGTGTGATTTGCCATGGGGTCTGAGCATCCATTACTATTTACATATTTGCAGATCTGCTGTGTATAAAAAAAAAAAAATATAAAAAAAAAAGAGCCCAGAATGAACAGGAAAAAGATGGGTTAGACTTTGTCAAGGTCCCCACCTCTAGCATGGCTGACATGTGACACCCTACCATGGCCATCAACTCCAACTAATTTGTGCTAACGCCAGTCAGCAACTTTGCTATACATACCTAGAAGCGTTTTGCAAAACTAGCCTTATATACAAATACTGAAATCCCTGTCAGCCAAGAGTAAGGGATCACTGGACCACAAACCTTCTGACCACAGCAAGGTTGCAACGCTGGAATGCTGAACACAAAACGTACGTCAACTACAAAGTAATCACATGTGCAGTTTGCCATGTGGTGTAAGCATCCACTTACATTTACATGTTTGCATACCTGCTGTGTTAAAAAAAAAAAAAAAGTAAACAACTTACGTGATGAGAACAAACTCTTGCCGTTATTCCTAACATGATCTCAACAAGATCCTAATGCACTGGAAAAAATGTTTTTAGGGTGAAAGATCATGTAATCAGCATCCTCTACAAACATGAAACCAAATGAGTTAAATACAACTGTAGACAAACCCTCTGTCACACTTAATTTCTTCATTTGTTATACCGTATGAGAGCGAAACAGGTTCTCTAGTGCCAAAAACTTACTTAGAATAAGCACAGTATGTGGATGGTAAAGCTTCATCTGTCCTCCTTGATGGATCACACAGTACATTGGACATCTAATGTCTGGGCATTACAATCACAAGGGAAGAATGAGTACAGGTCTGTGGGGCAGACATGGCAATAACGACAGCGCCTTGTTTTATCACATAATCACACAGTATGGTGGCCAACCCATGCTCCCTGCGTCACCAACAAAGTGTTCACATGCATGGTTTGCCAGGTAGTCTGAACAACCACTTGCCTTGTCTTTTGATACTGCATGCAAATGGAAGCACGGCGACAGATCGGAGATAATGGAAAATAAAATCATTGTGTTATTTCTAACCAAATCACAATCAGATCCAAATGCATTGGAAGAGGTCTTTTGGAGAGTTAAGAGAATGGGGTCAGTATGCCAAGCTAATCTGAAAATTGATGGAAGATGTAAGACTTTAGACAAAACCTGCCTCTTACAAGTCTCCATCATGAGCTATGCACCTTGAGAACTAAGCTGTACCAGTTACAGCCATATTGATGGTGAAACAAGAAATCCTACCATGGAAGGTAGGATCCTGACAACAGGTATTTCAAAGTGAAAACCAACCATGATGCATTGTTGTACAGCTTCAACTGTCGTCCTTAATGGAGCATCAAGTACAAGGAACATCTCATGTCTGATTTTCACAGTCACAAGGGAAGAACAGAACATGTTTGTGTGGATAAACACCCACAGCATCATGAGGGTAGACATGGTAACACAGACATTTCCATGTGTTATCATATGATCATTAATTATAGTGGCCTCCACTTAAATCCCTTTGTCAACAACAACATGATCAGTGTGTGTGATTTGCCATGTAGTCTTAACAGCCGTGTCTCTTCACATTTGCAGATCTACTGTGTCAGAAAACCGACCACAAAAAGATTCTGATGCATGGGAACATGCCTTCTGCAGCGAAAGGTCATGGGATCACCATGCTGTACAAATCTGAAAATCACTGAGCACAAGATAATGAAGATAACATCTGATTCAAACAAGACTTCGAAATGATACAGCATGAGAACAATGCAGGTTTTCCAAAGTGAAAACCTGCAAACAAGATGAACATATGAAAAGGTACACCTTCACCTATTCTCCTTGGTGGAAAGCACGACACAAAGAACATCTCACGTCCCATGTTTACAATCACACAGGAAGAACAGACTATGTATGTGTGGACAAGGTCAGAGAACATAACAAAGGTGGACATAATAATAACAATGATGCTTTATTTTATCACTTCTTCTCCTTCTTCTTGTCCTTATCCTTCAAATCCATTTGGATCACTGGGGAACAGAGAAACTGCACTGTGTAAGGATGGCGTAACTTCATTGGCCCTCCTTGGTGCATCACACAGTAGATGGAATATTGGATGGCTGGGCATTACAATCACAAGGGAAGAATGGAATACATGTTTTTTGACAAGGTCTGAGGGCTGACAACATAACAAAGACAGTGTCTTTGTTTATCACAAAATCATGCAGTATGGTAGCCAACACACACTCCCTAGGTCAACAACAAAGCAGTGACATGTGTGGTTTGTCATGTAGTTTGAACAGCCACTTGCATAAGTTTTACATGTCTAATTCAATTCATGTTACTTATAGCCCAGCTGACAGCCAGGGTCCATATCAGGGCTGTCACCTCCTTTAATTCCGCTCTCTTTACATATCCTGCAGATGTATTGTGAAAAAAGGAACCAGAACATGAATCTGAAGCAATGGGGGATGATGTCATTGTATTATTCTAACCTACTTTCCATTAGATCCTAATTTATTGCAAAAAGGCCTTTTGGCGTGTATTAGACTGGGGTCAGCATACCCTGCTAATCTGAAAAGCAATGGAAGATATGAGACTGAAGACAAAACCTTGCTCTTACAAGTCTGCATCATGAGCTATGCACAATGAGAACTTTGCTGCACCAGCTACACCCATTTCTGATGGTCAAACAAGAAATCCTACCATGGAAGGTAAGATCCTGACTACAGGTATTTCAAGGTAAAAACAAGCCAAGATGTATTGTTGTACAGCTTCAACTGTCGTCCTTAATGGAGCATCAAGTACAAGGAAACATCTCATGTCTGATTTTCACAGTCACAAAGGAAGTACAGAACATGTTTGTATGGATGAACTCCCACAGCATCATGAGGGTAGACATGCTAACAAAGACAGTCCCATGTTTCACCATATGATCATTAATTATGGTGGCTTCCGCACAAATCCCTTTGTCAACAGCAATGTGGTCACAGTGCGTGATTTGCAATGTAGTCTTAACAGCCATTTGCCTTTTCATGTTTGCAGACCCCACTGTGTCAAAAAGGAAGCTAGGAAGCAGATCGGAAGAAATGGGGACAAAGTCCTGCTACCATTTCAACACTGATCATACAGAGAGTTCTGATGCAACAGAACATGCCTTCTGGAGCAAAAAATCATGGAATCGCCATGCTTTATAAATCTGAAATTACTGAGCACAAGATAACGAAGATAACACCTGATTCAAACAAGACTTCTTCAAAGTGATACAGCATGAGAACAATGCAGGTTTTCCAAAGCCAAACCTGCAAACAAGATGAACAATATGAAAGGTACACCTTCACCTATTCTCCTTGGTGGAACACACAACACCAGGAACATTTCACGTCCCATGTTTACAATCACACAGGAAGAACAGACTATGTGTGTGTGGACTAGGTCAGAGAATAAAACAAAGGTGGACATGCTAATGACGATGGGGCTCTGTTTTATCACATCTTCTTCTCCTTGTCCTTATCCCTTAAATCCATGTGGATCACTGGGGAACAGAGAAATGCACTGTATGAGGATGGTGGAGCTTCACCTGTCCTGCTTGGTGCATCACACAGTACACGGAGCATCTGATGGCTGGACATTACAACCACAAGGGAAGAATGACATACATGTCTTTTGACAAGGTCTGAGGGCTGACATGGCAACAAAGACAGTGTCTTTATTTATTACATAATCATGCAGTATGGTAGCCAACACACACTCCCTACGTCAACAACAAAGTGGGTGACATACGTGGTTTGTCATGTAGTTTGAACAATCACTTGCATAAATGATATATATGATATGATATGAATATTTTACTATCTCAGAAGATAAGAAATTAAGTTTTACATGTCTAATTCATTCATGTTACTTATAGCCCAGCTGACAGCCAGGGTCCATATCAGAGCTGTCACCTCCTTTAATTCTGCTCTCTTTACATAATTATCTGCAGATGTGCTCTGTAAAAAAAAGGAACCAGAACATGGATCTAAAGCATGGGGGATGTCGTCATTGTATCATTTCTAAACTAATCTCCATTAGATCCTAATGCACTGCAAAATGTCTTTTGGAGTGTACAAGACTGGGGTCAGTATACCCTGCTAATCTGAAAATCCATGGAAGATATGAAACTGAAGACAAAACCTGCTTCTTACAAGCTCCATCATACGTTAAGCACCATGAGAACTAAGCTGCACCAGCTACAGCCACATCTGATGGTGAAGAAAGAAATCCTACCACGGAAGGTAAGATCCTGACTACAGGTATTTCAAAGTGAAAACCAACCAAGATGTATTGTTGTACAGCTTCAACTGTTATCCTTAACGGAGCATCAAGTACAAGGAACATCTCATGTCTGATTTTCACAGTCACAAGGGAAGAACAGAACATGTTTGTGTGGATAAACACCCACAGCATCATGAAGGTAGACATGGTAACAAAGACAGTCCCATGTTTCATCAGATGATGGCTTCCACACAAATCCCTTTGTCAACAGCAATGTGGTCACAGTCCATGATTTGCAATGTAGTCTTAACAGCCATTTGCCTTTTCATGATTGCAGACCCACTGTGTCAAAAAGGAAGCTAGGCAGCAGATCAGAAGAAATGGGGACAAAGTCCTGCTACCATTTCAACACTGATCATACAGAGAGAGGTTCTGATGCAATAGAACATGCTTCCTGGAGCAAAAAAAGTCATGGGATCACCATGCTTTATAAATCTGAAATTACTGTGCACAAGATAACGAAGAGAACATCTGATTCAAACAAGACTTCTTCAAAATTATACAGCATGAGAACAATGCAGGTTTTCCAAAGTCAAAACCTGCAAACAAGATGCACAACATATGAAGGGTACAGCTTGACCAATTCTCCTTGGTGTACCACACAACACAAGGAACATCTCACATCCCATGTTCACAATCACACAGGAAGAACAGACTATGCGTGTGTGGACAAGCTCAGAGAACACAACAAAGGTGGACACGATATTCACAAAGGTGCTTTATTTTATCACTTCTTGTCCTAATCCTTTAAATCCATTTGGATCACTGGGGAACAGAGAAACTGTACTGCATAAGGATGGCGTAACTTCATTGGCCCTCCTTGGTGCATCACACAGTAGATGGAATATTGGATGGCTGGGCATTACAATCACAAGGGAAGAATGGAATACATGTCTTTTGACAAGGTCTGAGGGTTGACAACATAACAAAGACAGTGTCTTTTGTTATCACAAAATCATGCAGTATGGTAGCCAACTCACACTCCCTAGGTCACAACACAAAGCAGTGACATGTGTGGTTTGTCATGTAGTCTGAACAGCCACTTGCATAAGTTTTACATGTCTAATTCAATTCATGTTACTTATAGCCCAGCTGACAGCCAGGGTCCATATCAGGGCTGTCACCTCCTTTAATTCTGCTCTCTTTACATATCCTGCAGATGTATTGTGAAAAAAGGAACCAGAACATGAATCTGAAGCAATGGGGGATGATGTCATTGTATTATTTCTAACCTACTCTCCATTAGATCCTAATATATTGCAAAAAGGCCTTTTGGAGTGTACTAGACTGGGGTCAGTATACCCTGCTAATCTGAAAATCAATGGAGATACGAGACTGAAGACAAAACCTGCCTCTTACAAGTCTCCATCATAAGCTATGCACCATGAGAACTTTGCTGCACCAGTTACAGCCGTATTTGATTGTCAAACAAGAAATCCTGCCATGGAAGGTAAGATCCTGACTACAGGTATTTCAAGGTGAAAACCAGCCTAGATGTATTGTTGTACAGCTTCAACTGTCGTCCTTAATGGAGCATCAAGTACAAGGAACATCTCATGTCTGATTTTCACAGTCACAAGGAAAGAAACAGAACATTGTGTGAATAAACACCCACAGCATCATGAGGGTAGATATGGTAACAAAGACAGTCCCATGTTTCATCAGATGATGGCTTCTACACAAATCCCTTTGTCAACAGCAATGCGGTCACAGTGTGTGATTTGCAATGTAGTCTTAACAGCCATTTGCCTTTTCATGATTGCAGACCCACTGTGTCAAAAAGGAAGCTAGGAAGCAGATCAGAAGAAATGGGGTCAAAGTCCTGCTACCATTTCAACACTGATCATACAGAGAAGTTCCGAGGCAATAGAACATGCCTTCTGGAGCGAAAAATCATGGAATCGCCATGCTTTATTAATCTGAAATTACTGAGCACAAGATAATGAAGATAACATCTGATTCAAACAGGACTTCTTCAAAATGATACAGCATGAGAACAATGCAGGTTTTCCAAAGTCAAACCCTGCAAACAAGATGCACAACATATGGAAGGTACACCTTCACCTATTCTCCTTGGTGGAACACACAACACCAGGAACATTTCACGTCCCATGTTTACAATCACACAGGAAGAACGGACTATGTGTGTGTGGACTAGGTCAGAGAATAAAACAAAGGTGGACATGCTAATGATGATGGGGCTCTGTTTTATCACATCTTCTTCCCTTGTCCTTATCCCTTAAATCCATGTGGATCACTGGGGAACAAAGAAAATGCACTGTATGAGGATGGTGGAGCTTCACCTGTCCTGCTTGGTGCATCACACAGTACACGGAGTATCTGATGTCTGGGCATTACAACCACAAGGGAAGAATGGCATACATGTCTTTTGACAAGGTCTGAGGGCTGACATGATAACAAAGACAGTGTCTTTATTTATTACATAATCATGCAGTATGGTAGCCAACACACACTCCCTACGTCAACAACAAAGTGTGGTGACATGCGTGGTTTGTCATGTAGTTTGAACAATCACTTGCATAAATGATATATATGATACGATTTGATATGAATACTTTATTATCTCAGAAGATGAGAAACTAAGTTTTACATGTCTGATTCAATTCATGTTACTTATAGCCCAGCTGACAGCCAGGGTCCATATCAGGGCTGTCACCTCCTTTAATTCTGCTCTCTTTACATAATTATCTGCAGATGTGCTCTGTATAAAAAGGAACCAGAACATGGATCTGAAGCATGGGGGATGTCGTCATTGTATCATTTCTAAATTAATCTCCATTAGATCCTAATGCACTGCAAAAATGTCTTTTGGAGTGTACAAGACTGGGGTCAGTATACCCTGCTAATCTGAAAATCCATGGAAGATATGAAACTGAAGACAAACCTGCTTCTTACAAGTCTCCATCATAAAGCTATGCACCATGAGAACTAAGCTGCACCAGCTACAGCCACATCTGATGGTGAAGAAAGAAATCCTACCACGGAAGGTAAGATCCTGACTGCAGGTATTTCAAAGTGAAAACCAACCAAGATGTATTGTTGTACAGCTTCAACTGTTGTCCTTAACGGAGCATCAAGTACAAGGAACACCTCATGTCTGATTTTCACAGTCACAAGGGAAGAACAGAACATGTTTGTGTGGATAAACTCCCACAGTATCATGAAGGTAGACATGGTAACAAAGACAGTCCCATGTTTCACCATATGATCATTAATTTTGGTGGCTTCCGCACAGATCCCTTTGTCAACAGCAATGTGGTCACAGTGTGTGATTTGCAATGTAGTCTTAACAGCCATTTGCCTTTTCATGATTGCAGACCCACTGTGTCAAAAAGGAAGCTAGGAAGCAGATCGGAAGAAATGGGGACAAAGTCCTGCTACCATTTCAACACTGATCATACAGAGAGGTTCTGATGCAATAGAACATGCCTCCTGGAGCAAAAAGTCATGGGATCACCATGCTTTATAAATCTGAAATTACTGTGCACAAGATAACGAAGAGAACATCTCATTCAAACAAGACTTCTTCAAAATTGTACAGCATGAGAACAATGCAGGTTTTCCAAAGTTAAACCCTGCAAACAAGATGCACAACATATGGAAGGTACACCTTCACCTATTCTCCTTGGTGTACCACACAACACAAGGAACATCTCACGTCCCATGTTTACAATCACACAGCAAGACCAGACTATGTGTGCGTGGGCGAGGTCAGAGAACACAACAAAGGTGGACATGCTAATGACAATGGGGCTCTGTTTTATCACATCTTCTTCTCCTTGTCCTTATCCCTTAAATCCATGTCGATCACTGGGGAACAGAGAAAACGCTCTGTATGAGGATGGTACAGTTTCACCTGTCCCCCTTGTAGGATCATATAGTACATGAAGCATCTGATGTCTGGGCATTACAATCACAGGGAAGAATGAAATATGATCTTTTGACAAGGTCTGAGGGTTGACATTATAATAAAGACAGTGCCTTGTTTTATCACATAATCATGTACCATAAAGTTTGGACTATAAGCCGCAACTTTTTTCCCCAGCTTTAAACCCTGCGGCTTAAACAACGATGCAGCTTATTTGCTCATTTTGCCGATTCCAGGAGCATCACACCCTTGTCTATTCTTAACTTCTCTGTAACTTACCATACCGCGTTTACTGTTCATGAATTTTTTGATGAGCCCCCTGTTAAAGTGTTAACTGTTCATGTTGTTACAGTGTTAACTGCTCATATTTTTAAATCAAAGCAACAGTGAAAATGAGGCTGAAGTCAGTGACAAGATGGCGGAGGAAGCGCTACTATTTCTGTTCAACTCCGACACCGAAGAAGATGACTTCAGCGGATTCAGTGGACAGGATGATGATGACAGTGAATAAATGTGATAATCCTAAGATTGTGAACTTTATTTTTGTTGTATATATCTGTGGCTAGTAAACCAGTGCGGCTTATTTGTGAAAAAAGTTCAGATTTTTTCAAATTTAGTTGGTGCAGCTTATATACAGGTGCGCTCAACAGACCGAACTTTACGGTAGTATGGTAGCCAACACACACTCCCTATATCAACAACAAAGCGGTCACATGTGCGGTTTGTCATGTAATTTGAACAACCACTTGCCTTGCTTTTACATGGCTAATTCACTTCATGTTACTTACAGCCAAGCTGACAGCGAGGGTCCATATCAGGGCTGTCACCTCATGGAATTCCACTCTCTTTACATGTCTGCAGATGTACTGTGCAAAAAAGGAACCAGAGCAACGGTCACTGATGGTGAAGTCAGAAATCTTTACATGGAAGGCAAGATTCTGACCCCAGGTTTCTACGGTGAAAATCAACACAGAAGGAGCACTGCAGGTGAAGAGTGCAGCTTCACCTGTTCTCCTTGTTGGATCTCGCAGTACAAGGAACATCTCATGTCTGATTATCACAATCACAAAGGAAGAACGGAACACATGTGTATGGACCAGGTCAAATGAAAGCTCCCAGAACCTACGTCAGATGCGCTTGATTGTCTTACGCAGTATGAGGGCAAAGCAGGTTCTCTAATGTGAAAACCTACTGAGAATAAGCACTGTATAAGGAGGGAACAGCTTCACCTGTCCTCCCTACTGGATCACACAGTACTCGGAGTATTTGATGTCTGACTAGTCCATCAGCTTCAAATCATGCGTAGTGTGGTCTCAAAACTTAGCGGATGTGGTGTAGTGTATATGGACTAGTCTGTGTATATGGACTAGTCTGCACGCAGTGACGCCTCCTTGGTGAAACTGAAACTGATGTCTGGGCATCACAACCACAAGGGGAGAATGGAATACATGTCTGTGGACAAGGGCTGAGTACACAATGCAGGCAGACCTAACAAAGATGGCGTCTTGTTTCATCACATGATCACTCTGTATGGTAGCCAGCCCACACTCCCCATGTCAACTACAAAGTGGTCACAGGCTTGTTTTGCCAAGTAGTCTGAACAACTACCTGCTTGCCTTCATATGTTCAAATTTATCACTTGCCTATTGACAGAGTCAGTACAAAGTCAGGTGAGTAATAGCACGGGACTGCCTAGCAGGCAATTAGACACAGGCTTCTGCTGGACTCCAGACGCATGTATTTCAGCACCAGACATTATCATCTTCATTTACGATATATATATCTCTATTGTGCCATTCGTGTTAGAATAAAATCTGTTTCAGTCGGTATGGTGAATGTGTCAGTTGTGCTTGTGTTTGTATTTTATGCCTTTACATCACAACTAAGGTAAGTCAACTCTCCTTTTTGTTTCATTGTTCCTTATCTTTGCCTTTGCCTTGTGTAGCTGGCTGCGCTTTGTGCTACTGAAACGAAAGAAAGTGGGAGACTGAGTTCTCACATTAGCGCTTGCCTGAGTTCCTTAACTACATGTGACCACCTGAGTTGTGGACTGACTGATTCTGAGTGATTCATTTGTAAATCAAATAGTTTCAGGGACGCTAAGGCTGAAAAGAATGACAGCAAGAAGGCTGCTGAAGTCAGTGATACTGCTGTTGGGGCAATTGGCGGTACTGAATCAAGTTCTCACATGGTTGATGATTCTGATGTTTCTGAGATTAAAGAGACCATGGTCACAGTTGGCTCGACTGTTCCATGGAGTATGCTTTCTCCAATCGATGGGAATCCTGATGGTGTCACAACACTGCGACAAGATGTTCCAATCGCTATGCCTGCAGATACTTGCATTACCGGTTCAGCTGGTATCGTTCAGGACTCAGACGATGCTTTCTCACTGCCAACTCTGTCAACAACTTTGACTACGTCTACGCCGGGGTGAGTCTGTCGATGACATCAAGCTTGACGATTCTCTGTAAGCAGTCATGCTGCACCCTGTTGTTCTAGTCCAGATGGCAGGATGGTTCTTGTCGATTTCTGCATTTTGATTATCGTTGGCTCACACAAGATCATGGAGTTCAATGCTGACCCAATCCCAGATGTCACGCGGCCTATTCACTGCATTGGGCTGTGCTTGTTTCTTTTCTTGTATTGACTTGGCCAAGGGCTATTGGCAGATTCTGGTTCGCCCACAAAGACAGACCAAAAGAACTGCATTTTCTACTCATATGGGACCCACTTTTCCAGTTTTTTCGAATGCCCTTCGGTGTGGTTTCCACGCCTGCGTGTTCCAATGATGGTGCGCAACTTCCTCACGTAAGTCTCTAGTTTAACCTTTATATAATTATTTATCGCCTCTCTTCAGTCATGCGGAAAGGAGTTCATGTGGGAGTATCAGCGCGCGTGCCATGCCAGCAAGAATAGTCAGTTGATGCCCAAGCAGCAGGCCAAGGACCCCTAGGACCCAATGGCCCACGTGAACATGGCACACAAAACAAAAATTATTAAATGAGTCCACACACAAGTAATCACACAAAATCGACAAACAGTTGATAACAACAATCATCAGTAAAGGTTATAAACTTGATATTTTTTGTTTATTTTAACATAAAAATAACCCTAGTTTGAGTTTGACGGGTGTAAGTACAACATCCTTTTTCACCTTATCACACGCTTCAACCATGCCCTTGCTACGTGGCCAGCCACGTGGCCTCCATGTGCATGCGTTGGCCCGGCCGCCCGATAGCGATACCCACGATTAGGATCCACGTCCCTATTTTTAGGACAGAAACACACACAATCATTTTAGCCCAAAGAGCAAACAGCGTACACTAGCTTTTCGACAAACAGAGGCGTTATCCAGCAAAGATGGTTAAAATCCCATTCTTATTCGTCGTGTAGTCAGCATTACGTAGACTGATCAACAAACTTGCTCAGCAGAGACTGAAACATGAAAAGTCAGCAGAGACTGACGCAAAGGGTCGAAAAGAGAGCCTACTGAGCGGCAAAGCCCGGCGCAAATGGTGGGCATTCACGGATCTGCAGGTCACTTCGATGCAAAAATGTCCGCCGCTTAGACAGACTTGAAGCCAGCCCTGCTGCAGAGAATCGCTGGCCAAAGCCCATTCAGCGGTGAACAAAAGCCAACAGTGCAGAATAACGCGAACCTTGAAATCACTCAGACAGATTCAGATTCAATGAACGTAGAATAGAAAAGGTGTGACTCCGTGAAAACCACGGCACCACAGGGAAAAAAAAAAGTGATGGCAAAACGCCACACATCCAAAAGCATTGTCAGAGTCAGAATCTGAACGGGGACCTCCCATTAGGTAGTAGATTTGTCACCGCCTCACCTACCCCTCAGCAGCCCTCAGCATCCAACTCTCCCGGGACATATACGTAACATTAACGCAGCTGCATGTGGTGAGGAACTCCCGAAACTGCCCACTACACTTCCCAGCTACGTCCTCACTCCATACTCCGGTGCGCAAACATCCCTCTTTACATAACATACCTCAACTATACCTTCACTCATCACTGCTACACACATTCCATCGCAGTCCCGCACTAGTTCATATAAATTCGAGCGCACAACACACAATCCTCACACTGTTATGGTAACTGTACCAGACCCCTCAGGCAAGTAAAACACTGTGCCTGCACCTACAGTGCCTGACATCCGACTAGCCGTGAGAATTGTCAACCACTTGAACATAGCGACTCTACAGTCTCAGCTACGACGGCCGAAGTCCACACCTTGCGGCGATGGACAGCGCTGACACATTCAACCCAGCAGCTCGCGATGTAACACCAAAACGCACTGACCCAAAAGCACAATAAGCCTTGAATCAGATCACGCACCCTCACAAACACACATACTTACGGGCCTCACTCAAGCAGACCAAACAAACTGATTCGACACCATGCACACCAAGACGACACATGAAAAAACAGCCCATGGAAAAAAATAGAAACAACACGGACCAGTTGCTCCCTTGGGTCATGCAGTCACTAACTCAGCTATGCAGCTAAAGCGATGCAGACGAAGGCCGACCGTTGTGATAGAGATTCGCTCACCAGTGAGAGGTCTGCACACCCAACTCTATCACTCGGGCATTTACAATGATTCTGTGCCAAGGCAGCACGAGCACAATCAATGGCTTGTTATTGACGGGACAGACTTGGCTGCTATTTTTCCGCGGAGGGATCATCCAGAACCCAAGGTAAACAAACTCGATGGGATCAGATGCGGGCTGGGCCCATACACATACTCCTGCTCGCTCGCGTCGCCCTGGCAAACACTTTGTTCTACCTTATGAGACCTCTGGCTACTCCAACCCCCGCACTCCGGTCGCTGCGCACCGTATGACCTCGGGACCACATGGGACCGCGAATTTCAGTATCGGGGTTTTATCCTGGCCTTAGCGTGACTACGAGGCTCCTCCCTGGAGCCTATCGTCGACCCCCTCTCATTACAGGAAAGAACAGGCGGCACAGAAGCCATGAGAGGTGCGGCACACACTCCCTTCAGTTGGAGCCCCCACTCAAGATAGGAATTGCCAACCAAAGCTCTACGCTCCTCCGTCCCCAATGCAAGGTTCTAGCGGCCACAATCGGGTAAGTGCAGCATCTGATACTGCTCAAACAGTCTCCCACAGCTAAGGGCCAGAATTAGCCAAGGCAGAGGATGGTCCATCCGTTTAAGGGCTCGCGAAGGTCGCACAATATTTTCGTCCTGTAGGGATCAAAACCTCACACTTACACAAGACCACGAAATTACAAGACTGACATATGAGCACAGCCACACTGGAATTTGAACGCGAACCTTGTTATCACTGCTCACATGTATAGTCGTTAGTACACCACATGGCTGAAACTCTAGGTCGGCCAAATAATCACTATTATGAGTCATATACTCCACCCAAGCCCTGCATTTTCCTTGCTCTCGTGAATAAACTCAGATCAAAAGGAGTTATATCCCTTTGTAAACCGATTAAACATGTGTAACTTGTGTTACAAGGCCAAAAAAAGGCCATGGGATCAAATCGCATTGATTAGGAATTTGCAAAAAAATTGAATCAAGATAGTAATTTATCACCATTTCAAAATGTGATACTTTGCATGTTGCAATGAAAGTCAGAAACACTTTTTTGTTTTCATGGCTTCTATAGACCACTAAAAGATGCCTATTACTCCATCCCCCTTGCACAAGCACATAGGAAGTATCTTCAGGATATCAGATGGAGAATAGGGCCAAAACTCTGGGGAAGATAAACTGCATGACCAAGGGTCTGGAGCTCGTGGCGCCGAAGAAAGGGAAAATTTACCCAAAAATGTTGAAACCTGTCTCTTTGACCAAAAACTGAGGCAAGAAAGAGAAAAAAGGAAGAATCATGTCTCACCAACTTTCTGGGCCGATCTCTTCTCCTTGCAGAATCAGAAATCAGAATAGCATACAGAATATCCAAAACCACAGTGCAGCTTTTCATTCACTTGCTTCAATGTACACCAATTACACCAAAGAGAGAAATTAGCTCTTAAAAACAAACCCAGGTATTCCAGTATCTAGGGGGGAACCTACGAGATGTGGAATTAAAACTAAATGGGGGGGGGGGGGGGGGGGGGGGGGGGGGGGTGGAGTTGGAGTGGAATCCAATGATGTAGTTCCAAAGGAACTGAGGGATATGCGCCCGTCCTGAGATCATTCCCTTCACTACAAATGAGTTATTTAATTTCATTACGGTTACACAAATTCCATTGCCATCATCTTACGGGATTTTGATGATCAGTGGTTTAACCATCAGGCTTTAGTGCGTCGCTGCGCATTTTGGCATATTCCTCCGTCCTGTGGAACTACATCATGGAATTCACTCAAACTTCACCCCAACCCAACCCCACCCAACCCCTCTCCCCAGGTAAAGTGCTCGTTTTAAGTTTCTGATTTCAAGGTCAATATTTCAAACAGGGGTAAAGCACCCAAAGTACAAGCTTTAAAGATAACCCACTGTGCAATATAAGCTTGTACATCCTGAGGAATTGGGCATTGAGGGACGGCATTCAAAAAAAGACATTATATTCTGTGGGTAAAGAGGTAAGAGTAAAAATGAAAAGGTACCTTCACCCACATGTCATTACTTACACTGCATGGCAAATTTTGGCTTTATTCTATAAACATTTTCCAACCCATTTCAAACATAACGGGTTTAAAATCTTGATTTTTTGTTGTTAAAATATTGTTGGTTGTTTTTTTGAACCAAATTCAGGATTTCCAAAAATATTTCTCAAAAACAGATAAATGCAACGGACAACAACAAAGAATTACACCTAGCAGAGTTGCAGCAGCTAGCAGTTTAGCAGTAATGTACCCATGGCAGTGAACAAGCCATTAATGTCAATCAACTCAACATTCCAGTCAGATGATCCAAAGGTCAATAGGCCAGCCATTAGGGGAGGGAGCGGGGAACACAAGAAAGAATAGACAACCCAAGTGGACACATGAATGTTTTTTCATGCCACCTGCACACATGAAAAGCACTGGGAGGGGCGGTGTCTGTCTGTCTGGTGACCTTCTTCCTTCCTTTCCACAACACTCACCAAGGAGGCGACAATCAAAAAGGGGTGATCCAGAACCGTCCTCACTCAATCCAACTTTCTGATGTCATGATTTTGCTTGTGTTTGTGATGGCATCAAAAGATCCTCTCACCACATGGCGCCACCGCTTGAGCTTGGTTCCTGCAACATTTACACAGCGTAAACTACATATTTCTACCTTACCTTATGTTGGCAACTGTAAAAATTTTATTTCAGTTGTCTTCTATTCTTGGACAGCATATGTGTGAGTGGCTGTGGTTGTGTGTGGCTGGTGTTTGTGTGTGTGTGGTGGTGTGTGTTGGCGTGTGTCGCGTTGTGTGTGCCTGTGTGCGTTGCAGCAAGTGCACGTGCGGCGAGTGCGGTGCATGCCTGTTCCAGGCGTGGCCTACCACATGACACAGGTGCCAGTACAATGCATTAAGTAACGATGTGTGTGTGGTGTGTGTGGATGAGAGGAGAGAGATGTCGTGGTGAGTGTGCTTGCATGAACCACTCTGAGTGTTGTTTGAAGTGCACAAGCTTGGAAACCCGGACCTGGAAGGGAGGGTAGGTTAAAAAGAAAAAAACCCTGTACGCGAGAGAAAGGAGATAAATCTTTGTCTTTCCCGATTACCTTTCTTGAAAACGCATATGTGTCGTATTTCAAAATCATGACAAACCTGTTTCATAGTTATTCACATGATAACTATGTTCTATAAACCTTAGCATACATACATATAAAGGTTAAAACCCCAAAAAACAAGTGGTTTCACTTTAGCTCTGTCATGTGCGTCTATTCCTTTTTGTTTCCATTGCATTTGACAGTGTTTTGTCACAATGAAAAATTACACTCTTTCGGAGCATTTTTTTATTTTTTGTGCACCCAAATATTTATTAGTATGCAAAGACGACCCTGACTCTACACTCCGACACTTGCAAGGAAAAAGGAAACAAGAGAAAGAAGGAAAAAGGAAGGGGGAGACGACACTGATTAGCCACAAAAATATTGGACGTCTGTCTTTATCTATGATGGGACCTTGTGCATACTGATTGTAAACATACTGACACACATGCCAACCTGACCTTGTGAAACAACACGTTCATCTCAATCACTCTATCTCAAACAAACTGTGGCAAAGGACATAGGAATTGGTTCCGACTGGAGTTTATAAAAAAGTAGTAAAATCAAGCAAAATGAAAAACATGCCACGAACACACAAATGACCAGGCCACAAACACCCCCAAACATTTATAGCGATCACTGCATGGAGCTTGAAGAGCTCCCCCCTAGAGACCCCTTGTGATGGCCAACATCATTTTTTTACATGACAGTTATCATAAATACACCTACATTGTAAATATTTCAGTCCTTTTATTATTGTTAAGCTTTCTCTCCTTCAGTTGAACAAAAAGGAATAACAAAGGTTAGAGAGAGTTCTTCAAAGACGAATGGCCATCACTTGCTCTGCGAGTATTCTAACACTGTAATTCCCACCTGTCCGGAGATACCTTAAATGAAGCAGAGTATCTTGCAGGTTTTTTTTTTTTTTTGTTTTGTAAATCGTTTTATTTGAAGACATATTTCTGAATCATCAGCTGCCAAAATAATCTCAAACTCTCTGGTGTGTGTTAACTGTAATGGAAATTACACAGAAAAACGGGAGCATTATAGTAATAAAAGGGACACCCACAGCAGTTGAATTGCCAATTACAGTGCAGTCACAATGCACATTCAGCCCCCTGAAGAGAGGTACAAAGAAGGTAAGATTTAAAGATGGTCCCCCCTAACTGAACCTTTACTATTTGTATAAGGAGTGAAACCCATTCACTATTTGATGTTTTTCATTCCAGCTAGTGGTTCGCAGAAAAGATTAGATCAGCCATCCCAATCCTGGTTACAAGTTATCTTGCAAGTTACCCTGAATGAGTTAAAAAAAACATTCCCACTGAAGGGTCAAAAAACTGTTTTCTCGTTGCACTTCACTCCTGTGCAGAAGCTGGCTTATAAACACTACACTGAGGACTGGACATCAATAATTCATCACCAGCTACATATTAAATGTGTTCAATATCATGTTAAAGGTGCCCCCCATAGTGCCTCTTATTTACATTGATGTCGTTTTTTGTCTGAAAATCAATAAAACATTCAGCAAAGAGGGCAAAGAGGTAACAATATGTTTGTTTTTGTTTTGTTTTTTTTGTTTTGTTAGCTCCTAGAGGTATGAAAACACTAACACAGCATTTATCGACCAAGAGGAATGAAAACACTTAAAACTGTTCTATGCCAACCTGGAGACATCAAGTGTCTCCTCTTCCATATCATTAAACATATAAGGACAGCAATGAAGATGTTTTTTGCTCTTTTTTTTTTTTAACCAGCCTTGACAAGATATGACAATATAAGGGAAGCCTATTCTTTCTATTCTTGGAGTTACATTTTTTTCACTCTTGTTTCTGTTTACAGTTACACACTTTACTTCAGTTGTGGACCTGTATACGTTTTTGTTGGTTTTTCTTTTCCCAGAGGGGTATGGACACAACACTATACAATTTGAAGACATTATCAGGTATCATGATACCTCCACCACTTTTACAGAGTTATCAACCTTCTGAAGAGACTCGAGAGGATGCCCTATTTTTCAAAAACTCGGGAGGAATTTCTGACAGTCAAAAGGGTTACATATTTTTCCTTTTTTTCACCCATCGCACCTCAAAACAAAAAACAATGACATTCAAGGACAGAAACTTTCTTTTCTTTTCCTTTTGTCAAGTGCTTTCATGGGATCACGTCTCAAACCAAAGCATTTTTGCTCTTTTTGAAATTTTTTTTGAAGCAAGGCACGAGACACCATCACTACTCTTCAATCTTATGACTTGGCTCATTTCTGCGCTTCAGAAATCATCAGTGCCTCTGTAGTGTCCACTGAACCTAGGGCGAGTGAAAATCTCTCTGCTAAGGCAGGCTGAAGCACTTTCACAGAGGCCAAAACTGCTGCAACTGGATCGTGCAGCACCTACAGCTAGCTCCCCATTGACACAGCAAAAAAAAGCAAACTTGAAACTCTTTCTAAGTTTCTACTTATTTCGGTTCTAGCCTTTCTGTTTCTTCCTTTTCTGCCCTCAGGGTTGTTTTAATTTCTCCCGATTCCCTGCGTTCAGGGTTAACTGGTCGACTGGGCGGTCAAACAGATGGCGGAAGCAAAGAAGCTGAACCAAAGTAAAGTTTCCAAAAGGCCTCTTTGGCTATACGAACGGCAGATTTGCAAAAGCTCTGCCAAAATAAACAAACTTTTTCTTTGTGAGCCAAATGTTTTACATCAAGCAGCAGAACAGTGGAAAAGGACACGTGGGAATACAAGTAGCGTTCATTAATAAATTACGCTGAAACCGGACGGTTGGCAGCTCTGATTTTACAATATGGAAAAATGGAACCAATAGTAGTAGAGCATCATAATCATTATCATTTTGAGTACTAATTTAGCATCTAGATTACAGCCCTTACCTTTGGTTAGAGGACCAAGCTCCAACCACAGCGATTTCTACAATCCATGCCTCTTGTTTACAGAAAAGGCTGCCGGATCGAGCCACACTCAAGAGCTGCCTGCTGGCAGACAGAAACATACAGTCAATACAAGTCCTCGCCGTCAAATCATTAACTATCTATCCACCTCATTTTGTTGGCTCCTTATCCTCTTTCCATATTTTACACCGGGGTGTGCAAGCTATTGTGAAAAATTTTAACCTTCACCAGTGGGGTCAAACGCTAGGAGAACCAACATACCAACCAAACTGAAATTCTTTTCTGAAAGATGCATTCAGATGCTGATGGGGACTTTCCATTCTATGTGAGCAAGAGATGTTATGTGCACTGTTCACATACACATAACTTTGTGTGTTACAGTCCTCATTTGAACTTTACTTTACAGTGAAATGAAGTCAAAAAAAGACAGTGTGACCTCTAAGAACTCGAAAGAAAAACTTCCCCTGCCAGTTAAAGATTCGAAACTGCAATCCCAGAAATCACCAGGAACCAGTGCACACCAACTGAGTTCCATGCTTCTGGGACCCAATCCACCTCTGCCCCCCCCCTGAAGCTTAGACCTCCCTGCCGATCCCACCCCCCCCCCCCCCCTTGTTGATTCTGTAAAAAGGAAACATCTTTAGTGAACATGAACACAGACAGGAAGCAGCGCTTTTCTTTTCAGGAAATTCATGAACTCCACCTGTTTTTACCCTTTTATATCACACACATCTACATGCACGCGCATCCCTGACTTAAGGTGCCGTTTAGATACCTACTGTAGTGCACACTGGGAAGACATGTATTTGTACAATGGAACCGTATGGTGTTCTGCATCACCTGCCCAGTCCTTAGGCACGATTCACCTGTTGGTGGATTGTTGGCTTCCGTTCCGGGTACGTGAATACACAACCTGGAAGGAAATCGTGGTTTGTTGCCCTGCTTTGTCAGTCTAGTACATCAACTGGGCTAATTTTAACTCCGGCCGCAACCCTTGAAATCGTGCCTCAAAGAATTTGTCGCTTAATTACTTCCTGTTGCATCACGAATGCGTTTCCTCTCTTCAAAACCATTCCCGGGTGCATGACACAAAACATAAAACACAACAGTTCTACCTCAAAAATCTATTTCCCTCATATTTGTTTGGACAGGTAAGTCGATATACCCCTCCATCACACCCTGCCTTAGACAAGCACAATGACAATCAAAAACTCGCTCCCCTTACGCAGAAGAGAAAAAATGAAAAAATTAAAACCAAAAGAAATAACCGAAAAAAAGAAACGAAAAAGATTCAGTCAAGTTCTCCATTCTCCATCTTCCCATGACATAAAAACACAAAACTGGAGCAGACAATGTTAGGAAAAAAAAATTCGTCAACACACAAAAAAAAGAAAAGCTGCTGAACAAGGCAAGTTAGCCCCCCCAAATGCCATTTTGACAAGCAGACACTGCAGGACCGACAACTAGTTTCAATCCAGACAATATTTACAGTCTCACTATCTGGAAACCAGATCTCACACACACACACACACACACACACACACACACTCAAACACACACAAAATTAGGTTTTGTTATAACTTGTAACGAAGAAATGCAGTAATCTGCCTACTGACAAACTTTGCACAGGGACATGGGGTTTTAAAATTAAATGAAAATACTAACAAGATACCATCTTTTTTTTTTTTTATACATCCAAATGTCATGTTCTTTTCTTTTCTCTCCAATCTCACCCTCATGTGCACATACTTTATCCGTCTGTACCTTTTCCTTCTTTTCATCATGTTTTTTGTTTCTCTTTTCTTTAATATGTCTGTTATTGTTGTTCTTTTTGTATACCTAAAATATGGAATTAAACATAAAAAAAAAGGAAAAAAATTGAAACAAAACGACAACCAACATAAAAAAGGGACTCAACTTTCTAAAACTTGGCCACGTGAATGGGCTAAGGCTATGAAAACAGCGGGCAGTTTAAAAAAAAAAAAAAAAAAAAAAAAAAGAGCCAAAGAGTGAAAAAAAAAAAAACAACAAACACTGGAAATTACAAGCTCAGAATTTCCGCAAAGTGGGGGGGAGGTGAGGAAGAGGGGAGGGGAGATTAAAAATTTACACTGAATACAGCCAAAGTATACCAATCATCATCAACTTTTTCTAAATTGTACACGTGTGATGAAAATTTGTATCTTATGCCGGTCTACTTTTTTCAAAAAAACGCCCAAACGTTACCTTTGATCACAGTATCCATATACATGCCTTCACACATATACACACACACACACACAAAGTGAGCCAGGGAGGAGTAGGCAGATACCTGCCGGAAGTGTCCAGAACCTTGAAGCCATATCGTGAACACGTTGAGGTTGGTAACTTTATCCTCCTCTGTAACGGTCGTCTTTATCTTCCCCTCAATCTGGAAGAGAAAAACGTTTAATGTGTATGGTAAGCATGCTTAATCAAATTCAAGTAATTCAAAACTAATCTAAAAATATGATACATTCCTTTCCTTTCCTTTTTACAATGTTTACAATTGGATGATTGGATAGGGCAAGTGAGTGGAAGGGTTCTTTGAAAGGGAGTAGGGTTCGATTAGACAGGAAGGGTCAGAGCTGGTGGGAGTTATGCATATTTTTTGCCAAAAAAAAATTTTTAAAAAAAAAAGCAAAAGGCAAGTAGTTTCATTGCAGCATAAATTCCAGTCTGAAAGGCATTATTTCCATTGAATCACACTCGTAATGTAAAGAAATGTTTTTGTTCATGAACAATGTAAATGTGAATAATATGTTTTTTACAGGGTAAAATCATAAATGAAAATGCTTAAAAGCTTTCCATTGCTTCTGTAAATTGTTTCTACTCTGTGTGTGTGTGTGTGTTGTGTGTGTGTGTGTGTGTGTGTGTGTGTGTGTGTGTGTGTGGTGTGTGTGTGTGCGTGCGTGCATGTAAACAAGTGCATGCATATGTCTTTGCTTCATGGACGCAGAACTGTGGGTGTGTCCATGGACACTGTGTGTGTGTGTGTGTGTGTGTGTGTGTGTGTGTGTGTGTGTGTGTGTGTGTGGTGTGTGTGTGTGTGTGTGTGTGTACATGTGTGACTGTTTGCAAGCACGTACACGCATGTGTGTGCAAGTGCGCATGCCTGTAGGTATCAATGTGCATGTATAAATGTGTCTGTGTATTTATGAGTACATGTGTGTATGCATACTTTAATTGTAACCTGTAAACATTCATATATTTGCTTGTAGATTTTTTTCTTCTACATGTATTTGCATGTAATTCTATGTAACATGAGTAATATTTAAGCAATCAATATTTGTATTAATATGTCATGTTTGGCGTTTTTGTTTGTTTTCAACTTTGTTTTCTTTTAAAACCTTAATTGGAACCATAAAATCTGTATGTGAAATCTAGACTGTGATTGTTTCCTTGTATCTCTGTATGTAAGCTTTCATGTATTTTGTATCTTTCAAACAACTGACTTTCTCCTCAGGTTGCACCACGTTCTGAATTCACATTTCATTTTATGGTACAGTGACTGCCTAAGCACTTCAGACCGTCCCCAGCCCCTTTTCCACTTTCTAGGTCAAACAGAATGTGACTATGAAAAAGAAGGCATTGTTCATCTGAGCCCCACTTCCGGCGTATAACATCGCAACCAGTGCACTCAGAACAACAGTAGAAAACTCACTATCCTGCATCAGCACACTGTTCCCAGACACGCTGAGTACACGTACCTTGTACTTTTTCTCTTAACAATAATATGGGTTTCTGGCCAATAAAAACTTTAGTTTAATTTCAAATCTGCCAATTAACCCCCTGATCTTTGTTATATGACAAAGTTTTTCGAGTGAAACAGGCTTTTCAAAAGAGTCTAGAAATCAAGAGTGTTTTCAGGACATTTTGTGTCCAAGACATGTTACACGATGATAATGTGTGTGTGTGTGTGTGTGTGTGTGTTGTGTGTGTGTGTGTGTGTGTGTGGTGTGTGTGTGTGTGTGTGTGTGTGTGTGTATACATGTGCATGTGCCTGATGTGTGAGAGAGAGAGAGAGAAAAATGAATGGGGGGGTGTGTGTAAACCTCTGTGTGTGTGTGGTGTGTGTGTGTGTGGTGTGTGTGAGAGAGAGAAAAATGAATGGTGTTGCGTAAAGCCTGTGTGTGTGTGTGTGTGTGTGTGTGTGTGTGTGTGTGTGTGTGTGTGTGTGTGTGTGTGTGACATGTGTGTGAGAGAGAGAAAAATGAATGGTGTTGCGTAAGCCTGTTTTGTGTGTGTGCTTGTGTGTGTGTGTGTGTGGTGTGTGTGTGTGTGTGTGTGTGTGTGTGTGTGTGGTGTGTGTGTGTGCGTGTACACATAAGCATGTGTCTTGTGCAGTGTCACTGCCAAAGCATATATATGCATGCCAGTGAATTAACGTGGAAACAGAGTCAGATAAGCAATGGAACAAGAGGATCGACACTGACACCAAAGACAAAGACCACCCTATCATGCCATAGTACTCAAGGCCTGAGAGCAACCACTCTTCCCCTGTAAAACTGGTGAGTCATGAAGTTGATGAACCCAAGGAACAAAGAATGAGATATCCCCGACAGTAACACTGTAACAGTTCCATGTCAGTCAGTCGGCAGACAGAACAGGACAATGGACTGGAGACTGACAGCTGCGAAGCAGTCAATGGCAAAAAGCTGAACATCACCTACACAAGACACATTAAATCCTGGAAAGAAATCTGCCTTCAGTGTCTTATATCCATTAAAAAGAAAAGAAAAGAACCATAATGAATGAATATGATGACTTAAATAATCATGAAGTGTTTTGCTTTCCATAAATGTATAGCCAACTATTCAACTGTTCTGCATCCTCTGTCTCAGCTCAAATCAGGTATGATATTTCTTACTGAGAAACTTTAAAAAAAAAACCTGCCCTCCTTATACGAACACAATCCTTTCTGAAACGGCTGATCTCAAACATTTTTCCTTGTTTAGATATTATGCCAGTATGCCTTAAGCTTTGACTAGTGGACTTGGTCTGACATTGGTGGGCAAAACCTCACAATAGTGCTTCACGAAACTGTCCATTTTGGATTGTTCTTCACTCTCAGATGCTTACTTTCGTTTCTTTTTCTTCTTTTTCTTTTCTCTCTCTCTCTTTCTTTTTTTTTTTTTAGATATACAGACACAGTAAAATGGACTTCAATGCTTGATGTTACTTATGTGTGATGAGCATGATACATGTGCGATTGTTACAAACTTACCTTCAGAAAAAATAAGATTTAACAATCCAACCCGTAATCTTGGTGAAATTTAATAAATCTGAAAGTAGTGAGATGCTGGTACCAAAATCACAACAGATAACTGTCATCAAAGCTGGAGCTGGGAATGTGAAAAGAAGTTGGTTTTCGTGTTTAAAACTAAACAAAACTCTCTAACGCAGAGAAAGACTAAACTGAACGACAAAGGTTAGTCCGCAACTATGCCTCCATTTGAAACCTAAGGTCTACATGTAAAACATGATGCATAACACAACTGATGAATGTGATTAATTACTAACCATGTCAACAATGAATTCCTATGTTTCTGGTAATGTAGCTAGCAAAAACAGATTAAATAGATGCTTTCTTTCTGTCTAGTTTCTATGTTAGAGTTCATGCATGGTGTGTGACGTATAGCTTTTCATCACCCTTTCAGCTCTGTTGAGAGCTTTTCCCTGAATCTCTACCACATAGGTACTTTTATAGTCTGCTACACTGGTCCTCAACCAGAACTTCTCTATGTGCTATTGTGTGCTTAAATTTGTTTATTTGTTGTCCTCTTTTCAGAATTGAAAAAAAAAAAAAAAAAAAAAAAAAAAAAAAGAATTAAGATAAAGGGCGAAATTGCTCAAGTAACCACAACAAAATCAACCTTATTTTTTGCCTAAATTCCCAGCATACGACCCCCAAAAAAGGAACGGAAAAAAAAAACAATGTCCAATCAATCCTTATCTCTGATCATGACAAAAAATTTAAACAAATGAAAGGCATATAATGACTGTGTTCTCTTCAGTGACAGGTTGATATTTTTTCTTTTCAATAAAATCAACTTACCACTTGGAAGATCACTAACCTACTGTTATTTCAGAATAATCTCAATAACACTGTCTTTTTAAACAGATTTTGAATGCACTGGCACACCAAGTTTCGAACCAGACGCCGATACCTGCTTTTCTTCCACATAGTCAACAAGCTGAGCTTCCGTATCTCTGCGCTTTGAGTTCAGGCCCGACACGTCTAGCAAACAGCCAACATAAAAACAGCTTGAAATGGACTCTCTGGTGAAGAATGCGATCCTCTTTAGCCAAGTTCTCTGTGCTCGAGCCGCCACTCTGCAAAATTTCAAACAAAAAACGTGAAATGTTACACACATTTTTGTTGGAAAACGAGTGCAGATAAGCATTCCTTCTTTCATTTTGAATTAAAAAAAAAAGACTTACCCACATATCTGGGGTTGTTTTTTAACATTGGGGGAAAAAAAACACAAAAAAACACGAAACTCATCATAATTTGTGATCATCGACTTCATATACACAACACAGCAAAGACAGGCTCTGCAGAACTGGGAAATCATATCACCTTCCACCGACATCCCGAAGCACGATCTTTTTTAGGCAAAATCTCATTACTTATTCTGGCATCAATACAATGTGTCTTTCCAATGCTCTACACTGCAAGGTATGTATGTAGACACTTTCCCTTTTGCCTCACCCCGAAACAAACTCTGTGTGTTCCCAAACTTGAGATCCTCTGACAGGCTGGCCATCCGTGTAATCTGGAAGTTTCTGTTCAGACAGCACCGACTTTGCTGAGTGTTGCACATACCCTGCAAGATGGCTGCAGCCCATCCACTGACAAGTGCTGGCAGAGAAAGGAATGCAGAATTCCTTGAGTAAGAGCCAGAGTGGAAGAGAGGAGGGGAAAAGACAAGCATGCAACAGAAAGTGAGGAAGGGGGAGAGAAGGGGGAGGCGTAAACACTAAACAGCCACAGGAAGAGTGGGTTGGCGTGTTAGTTGGCTGCCACACTGCTATTGCGTCCTTGACCTGGTAGGCTACATACTGCAATCCTTTGCAGTAGAATGCAGGCAGACCCTGAGAAGGGGTTTATCTGGCAGACATGCATCCATCTCTCAGTAAGAAAACACAAGTTTGTCATTTAAAATTTTGACTCTTATTCAAACAATAAATGTCACTAGTCTTGAAACAGAGCCTGAAGAGAGTGAGAGAGAGAGAGAGAGAGAGAGAGAGAGAGAGAGAGAGAGAGAGAGAGAGAGAGAGAGAGAAAGAGAGAGGAGAGAGGGGGGCATGGAGAGAGGGAAGGACAGAGAGAGGGAGAGAGAAATGGGAGAGGGAGAGAGAGAGAGAGGGAGAGAAAGCGAGAGAGAGACAGACAGACAGAGACAGGTAAGGAAGGTAATGTGCTTACAGCCCAGCCGACCCCAAAGAGAGACAGACTGACAAAAACAAAGAGAGAGAATACGCACATGCTGACACTCGTGACAGACAGAGAGACACACAGACATAAAAGACAGGCAGGGAGAGACTGCAAGAGACACAAAGAGGAAGGCAGACCTTGATATTCAATGGAAAGTGACAGAGACGCAGACAGACCCTGACACTAAAGACCAAAAAGTGAACATCAGAATCACAGGGAAAGGCAAAAAGAGACTGAAAAAGTATGAGAGCAGAGTGGGGGGGGGGGGGGGGGGGGGGGGGGGGGGTGAGGGACGTCCATGATGTGAATTTTATACATTTTCTGAGGTCTATCTAGGCCAGCTCAGGCCTTGTTCAGAAGGGGGTTAAGGGAAGCAAGAGGTAACTAGAGGTGGGGTGAATAACAGGGACAGAGGGTAGACAGCGGTGGGAGAAAGGGAAAAAAAAGTCTCACCTTCCTTTTCACTTTTTTTTTTTTAAAGCACTTGAGGTCTTGGGCACAGTACTTGTTTTTCCTTCAATTGAGGCTACAGGGTACAATACTCAACCCTCCATCCCCCCCCTCCCCACCACATGGGGGCTGAAGCTGAAAAGAATTATGTCTGTCCACAGCTTCTCATAATGCAGTAGCACTTAAATAAGAAATAAATAGGCTGCATTTTTTATTTCATTTTTTTGTAACACTTAGATATAAAAAAAAAAATTGGCTGCATTTTTCAATTCATTCCTTTCGTCTTCATTCCCGACCTTCTTTAGAATTCAGACCCCCATACGAATCATCACTTTAACTTATAGGGAGTCAAGCAGGACTACCATGTGCCGAGACAAACTATCAAGTATGATGTCTGTGCATATTTATGCTGATTTTGAGGGGGCGTGCAGAACAAAACATGGAAAGTGTTCAGTGTCAACGGCTGAAATTTTTCACTATCTCACAAAATCACTTGTGACGACAATACACTAAAAGAATCTAGAAGCAATGTCCATCACTAGATAAAACACACACACAGACAAGGCGCTGATAATTAGGTCCAGTATGAATGTAGAGAGAATGATGGAAAGATTTTTTTTTATTATTATTACATGTGGGTTTTTTTGGTTTTGTTTTTTTTCTATGATCATATGTGTATATGTGTTGATATATATGTAAAGTTTATTCTTATTTTCTAAAAATATCTTACAAACACAATATGACGTGATAATGATAATGATAGTAATGGTTGGTAGAGTAATGTAGGTAATAATGATGGTAGAACGAAAACGAACAGACTTGACCGGAGAAAAAAGAGCTAACAGCACTACTGGATGATAATAAATCATGATAGTAATAATGGTTAAAAAAGCAATATTAGTAATGACAGTTGGTGGATATGAAAAAGAGTAAATGAGTTAAAAAAGCTAACAGTACTATTTGAAGAGGGAGTAATGATGGTAGCAATGATGATGATAGTGATGAGAATAATAACGACGAATGTAGTAGTAATATTAGTAATAGTAATAGTGGTTGTGCCTGGAGGTCCTTGCTGGCGGCCTGTACCCAGGAGGGGTAACAGGCGATGATGATGATGATGATGAATAGTGGTTGGAAAGGGGCAGAAATGGGGTCAATGAGTAAAAACTAAAAGGTTAACAATACTATTGGAACATGAAAAAAAAAGGATGGTGGGGGGAATCTAAATCCACACACACACACACACACACACACACACACACACACACACACACACTCACTCACTCATCACCACCCACCCACCCACCCCCACACACACACATGCACGCACACACACATGCACAGGAAAGAGTGAAGGAAACTTACGTTAAAAAGAGATAGTATGGGGTGAAAATGAAAGAAAAACCAGGTGAGAAAAAATGGGAGTGTCGTCAACAGGTTTATATCAGTGGAGATCAGA